>QNGE01002565.1:0-62414 GCA_008508345.1 Paragonimus westermani
CGAAATGCTTGCATCTACCAGTTCTCGTGTTCTAACGGTTTTATGCAAACTTTGGGAGGAATGAACTGTTTGAAAGTTTTACAGCAGAATTGTTCAACATATACTGCTAACGTGAGAAAGATGTGGTTGTCTCATTGAAACCCCGAGTGGATTTCTTGATTAGCGGAATATCTTGATGTGAGCCCGGATGCCAACCTGTTGGGTTCTTAGTGAAGAAGCGTTTGGATAAACAAACTTACACACACACACACCCATACCAAAAAGGCGTCGTTAAATGTTAATCAGGAAGCCTAGAATAAAAGTGCATTGTTTTACCTGATAATTTTAGCGAATAGCTCTTGAAAACGTCGCCTAGAATTCTTCAAGAAAAATAGATACACTTGTTTTAGACCGTACTAATCCGATTCGGGTTGAAATGTTTCCACATCAACATGGTCGGTCGATTTTTATCTAATAGATCGAGTTGGATGTAATTCATCCGCATATAATTCAAACTGTGAGTGGTTTGTAACTAGATGTTTGTACAAAAATTCACCTCATTTCTATGTCTAATGAAGTTGTTTGAAAAACCATGTATCCGAGACAGTGTTTAATAAGCAGGCATGTCTGCAGCTCACAAGACCTCTAACGAATACCAACAAATAAACTGGTTTGTACAATATATCATTTTTGGTGCAGAAAATGTAGAGGCGGTTTTGCGTTTCATTTTTATCAGTAATTCAGTCCGCCTTGACGCTGAGTGGTTCTGTTTAACCGTTCAATAATACCGGCATGTTTCGACCATTCTCCGTTCGTACAGCCGGGCTAGACAGTAGACACTGTAGTAGGAGAGCGTACAAGTGTGACGTTCACGCAATTTCTGATGTCAGATGTGAATTCTCTGGGCTACGAGGCAGCGCTGTGAACACAACTACTCAAGTTAATCAGTCTATCCTTTGTAATATGGAGCAAATGCATAACTGTGCCAAACCACTTTGCAGGATAAAGTATATTATACCCGAACGACAAGTGGCACCGATACACACAATATACACTTATCAAGCTGTTAGAGACATTTGTGAACTTGCTAGGAGTTACTATAACGGGTGATCAGTTGTTTCAGTTTTATTATCCCCCAAAATATGGAGGTCTCAGCCTAACAAAGGAAAAATAATGTATGGTCAACCCGCCTATAAAGACACTAAATACAACCTGGCAATAAGATTACAACTATAGACGTGAACAACATCTGGTTCACGTTGTTCGTCAGTAGAGTGCACAATAAAACTGACAAGTTAGTGAGAATCATGTGATCGGAAATATTCTGAATGTTTTTGTGCTTTGAACAAGTCCGGTTCTGATTAGCCATTTTTATTGTAACAAGGAATGTACTATGAACGTGAGCTAATGTTTTAGTTGGTTGACTGGGCTACTGGCGAGTGATTGGTCATTTTCGACGGAAACTAAGTTCAATGCCAGATAGATAGCGCCATGGCAGATTCTGCATTGTTTGCTGTGAATGACAGCAAATTTGTCCTGATTTCTTGTAGGTCGGCTGTGCCAGAGCGTACAACCGGGCGTAGACTTATTTATTAGTTGAATGTATTTTGTTGAAAAAAATCTTTAAGCTGGAATCATAGGTTTTCCATTATTTACAGACAAGATTTGTTGACAGATATGGACAGGTATGCCTTATCTGTTTACATGATGAAAATGTATATTTGGAGACATACAATGTTTGCTGTTTGCCACTGTAAATGCGATACAGTTGGAAGATACGCGACAGTCAGCAGAGGATACGACGGATGCTCTATCACCGATTACATATGTGAAAATGAAACATGAAATCATGCAGGGATGGGTTGATCGTTGATAAATGATGAATTTTGCTTGCTATAATTTGAAGCTAACTCACAACTGATAGCGACCTCCACATTCAGATGGAGAATTGGACCGATTTGTTTCTAAAAGTAAAACAGTGTTTGAGTTCCGCTTTCGTTACATCTCATCAGTAGGGCATATAATTGCCAAGTTCGAAGTTCGAATTTCAACAACGCTTCTATTGCAGAACGTAGTTAACCACTGCGTCATTGATTTCCCATGAAGTATGACAGAATTACCATGTGCAACTTCTTAGCTGACTGTGCCTGCGAGTAATATCCAGTGGGTACTGCTCAGGCTGCTCGGTTTTTTGAATGTGATGAAAAAAACTGTGACACAAACGATTCACATCTAATCAACTTGACATACGATGCACATGGGCCGTATGTGTTGTCAGGCTGGCCGAACGTCAGCTGACGCTAATTTGACCAAAGGCTGAACTACCGCACCAGTTTGAAACCATTCTGTCCTTATGACATCATATTTATCGTGCACTATTCTCCAAATCTGGACAGCCAACCACACTGGCTTGTGGGGAATATGTAGATAATCTGAACATACTGACAGGAACAGATAACGTCCAACTCGGGACTTCCCAGCCAGGTGGCTGTCCTCAGACCTATGGAGCCGTGGTATTGGAAATTTCAAACTGGATACTTCAGCCAGAAACGCACACACCCCACGATCACAGTGATCCAGCTAAAAATTCTGTTAGAAACTATAAAAGTGTAATAATGAGGAGCTGCAACAAGAGCAGAACAAACTAGCTGAAAACCTAATTTGCACTAAGGAACTGTTGCCATTTGTTCGTGGATTAAATAGTGAAGTCTTCGATGATTCGTTCGTACTTGTCAGCCATTTCTATCATTTTGGTTCTGCACTGCTCTTGAATACACATTACACGGTTATGTGATAGTAGAACCTTCACACAATAAGATCAGTGTAATGTGGATATGTGGATGACGAGGTGATACGTATAGCTGGGAACATAAACCTAGAGGCCTATCCCATGTAGTTTACTCATCTGGTAGTTCAAATTAAAATGGGCTCTTGATATACGTGGAACACAATGGGGGCATCAAAAGAGGAAAAAATTAATTCGTAAACCTGGGTCAACACTTCGACAGTGACGAAACCCAACAAATTTTAGTTAAGTTCTATCATTAAGCACCTTCGATATGAAAAAGTTCATGCATCATTACTTGAACCGAACAACCTGATATCGTCTAAAAAATCACCGAAATACGGATTTCTGTTAGACTGCACTATTCGGCATCTATTTACACCATTGCGGTTTGTGTGACCGATTAAGCGACAACAGTTTGAATTGTTACCCAATTTTACAAAATTCAGTCTCGCTCAGACATGCTACGAAGAGTTCACGTGGCGAACACAACAGTCGGCTTGCCTTGAACATACTGTAAGTAAACTATATCTATAGATTTCTTCATGATAAACGTGTCTGTGATCGTCTCGGTTGTGTTACAAACTCGCTGAACTGTGAACGCATGGTGAAACTGTGCTGATAACCTGAAGTGGTAATGAGAAGAACGCTCTGATAGTACCGCCTGCCTAGTACTTTTCGACTTCTGTTGATAACATTACACGAGTGTGAACGTTTGCCCCTGTGTTTAGGAAGGATTGATTACCAAACTTATTTTGATCTCACCTAAACGACAACTGTTAAACGACTGTCCAATTTAAAGCGGCCTGACAACCCGGTCAGATTGCCAAAAATGACTCCGGATAAACAAATTAAAGCCAGGGAATACGCGTCAGTGCGGTGGAAGCATAACCCTAACTGAATTGGCCCAAATTTGACAGACCCACCTCTTTTTACTCCAGCACGTTGGTTCAATTTCCAAATCACGTAGATAATTAGCCTGTCGGTCGGTCGAATACGGGCGTCGAGACGGCAGTATCACTTGTGCGTTCTCACGCGGGTCACAATCAGTAGGCATCATTTACTCGAAGCTCGCTGGATTGCACTTTGAAAACATCTCAGTTTGTTAAACTAATTTTTCAAGCGATATCGGTGGGGTCCTGTTGCTTAACTAAAGCAGACCGGTAGTCATACTTCCGACAGAGATATTTCTCAGACCCCGAACGACTAACCCTAGAAGTGGTAGCGTTGTGCAACTCTTGCTTGATGAATTACGACGATCTTCTGAATTGCGATGCCGTTTGACGGGAGAGCAAAGTCTGGTGGGTAGCTAGATGTTTTTTACTCGAACTTCAACTCCGAGGTTCCCGTCGGTCTTTTTGTGAGCACACTGGTTGGTAACCACTCGGTCTGGGTCGTACACTCAGTGTGCAACTAGTGGTTTTTGTAAAGTTACACTACACCTGTGGGTTACCAGACAGGAGGGTTAACATAATTTTCTGAGCACTACGTTGTTTCGATCTCTCCTTGGTTCATTCGGAGGTCAAATGTAACATTCTTCTACTTTCATCAACAATGCTGTGAGAGACGATAAAAATTCAGGAGAATGACTAGAAGTCCAGCGTTTCCGGGACAACTGATTGACCCAGCAGCATGTTACTGCACTATGCGTAGAGTGAGGGCCACGAGTTCCACATCTGTCAAGAGATTTTGAGACCCATGGGTCAGCGTCTTTTGGAAATTTTCAAGCATTTTTGATTCTTAATTTTTTTAAGGACAATCAGCGAAGTCTCACGAGCACTCAGGAGACCCAAGTCAAATCATGACTTTTAGAGTAAAATAGTCCTTCAAAGACAATTTTGTTAACGGTGGGTATGGATAACTTGGTCTGCTGAAGTTCCACGCTGGCTAAGCGAGAGAAGTCTCCAAGTAACGTATTAATTTTCTGAGTGATGGTTGTTGTGTGCATGCATTTTATCTGATCACTCTGGACTCATAAATTCAAGGCTTCTATTCGGGCTACCGCCCGCTTGCTGACTGTTATGTACATAAATCTGGTAGATTAGAGTGGTGCTAGTCTTCGGCTCTAACCATTTGGGAAAAGATTGCTTGGCCAATCGAACGGTTAATTACCGTGACTGATTACGAGTTTAGTTGAAATTATTTCAATGTCGATTACACTGTGTGAAAAACAATTGGAAAGCGATATAAATCTGATGAACTTGGTACAGTGATATGGTAAAGATTACAGACTAGGTAGCAAACCAGTGTAAAGCTACAAAGTACGCACAGATTTCTTCTTTAATACTGTGATTCGAAAAATTGATAACCAACATCCCGTTTTGGAAAATGATACGATTACAGTTGGTTTAATTTGTTCAGTAATCAGTACAGTAGTTAAATCTCGGTAAATGTCGCTTCACCAGATTTGATACTTCCACACAGTACATCTCATCTATCCCACATGAAACAACTTGAAACTGTCAAACTTGTTTTGGACTTCACGATTGTTTACTGCAATTTTGCCATCTGCCAATAAGTTATTGTCCTGTGTTCGACCAATTTAGGTATATAGACTGTAACCGTAAGGTGAAAATTTGAATGGTTCTATCCGGTTTGATATTCTGTTAATATGCATTTGAGACAGTTAATTAAACTGCAGCCTCAAATAGATTGCACCTTACTTGAAGTTGAAGCCGGCCAAACGAGAGGTAACCAACTTTCTCCAAACAGTGAATGGAGAGGAGTTTATACACAAATGTAACCAATAAAGATAGCTGAAATTAGGAAAACTTAATGAACTGACTCTAGAGTTTACGTTTTTCAAGTGACATTCAAAGTTTGAAGTTGTCATTGAAGAGTGTGGCGATGCGTGACACCGCTTGTTAATTGACAGATCGTCAATTGCAGGCAAAAAACTGAATGTGCTTTTATAATAATTCATATCTGCTAAGCGTTTTTTTTATACAAAACTGTCAACCTTTTGTAAACTGCAGATCCAAGAATTGGCTTTTTTTCAGAATCCGAGTGATGTAAAACGGTTCATATGAAACTGTAGTCCTAGTAGATTACCGCATTGCCTCCCAATAAGTTCCATTTAGACATTTCCCGTTACTTCAGCTCAATAGCTTGGTTGTGAATAAAGACAAAGCGGAAGCAATTTCAGAACTCAATTCACACAGTGCCTGTCACCTTGACCACTTGCAGATTATAGAACTAAGTCGACAACATTATCGATTTGGTTCGGAGGAAACAATATACCCTGCATGGCGTGCATCGGTTACTCCTATGTTTTACGCTACGGCTTTGAACTGTGACTGTGAAATTGAGTCATCCGTAAATATTGGCTTCGGATATCATCTTGAATAGCGAAATCTCAGCTTGCTTAGTTCTACTTTCAAAGAGTGGTCCACTTTCTTCCAAAAACGCGTAAACAGCTGATGATTTGTTGCTTCGAGTGAGGCAAAGAAAGGTGCAGAAACAACCGATATCAGCTGCTAAAGTTCAAAATGCTCCAGGGTCTACAGGGACTCAGATCATTTAAGTCCATTTCTTTACTGGCGCATATAATTGTGCTGTGATTGTACAATCCACTGCCTCTGTTCCACCTAGTATACGTAAGTGTGTGTGTGCATCTATCGTCCCAAAAAAACAAACTGTAAGCAAGTATGATTTTGTGGTGAGGTCGTCAGTTAGTGTGCGAAATCCGTTTTGTATGTGTGAACCTGATGTCTGGTAGAAAGTGGGTGCAGTAAGTGAATGCTCGCCATTGTGTATCTCCCAGTACTGACTAGGTGGCAGTTAGGTAAGTGCTTGAGACTAAGTCTGACATAAGAATTATAGTTACGAAACAGATGCCGGTCTGCGAGCATAGTACATCAGATTAGGAATGCTAGTACAGATTTCTAGCCGGTAAGTAGGTGTGCCTGACATTTCATTTTGGAACCATGTGTGAGAAAAGTTCGACTGACAGACAAGATTCGGCCAGTTTGATCGCAGTATGGCACTAGCTGACTTGGGAATGTATTCGGTTTTTCAGTCTCTGGGAACCAACTAGCTCATTGTTATCTGACCGTGATGCCTGAAAAATGATACACATCTTACGGTGGCAAACAATACAAAACAATCAAGTTTTTTAAAATAACTTCTATTCATGTTTTGTCGTGAAGGATTTTCAATCAAAACCTTTTCGACAATTTAGTTTAGTCGCACCTTTGATATTCCATTGTGTTATTTCATATGGTCTACGCCGAACTGATATATAGTCGTTGAGATTTTTTGTCCTAGGGCCCAGTATCGATGCATTTTATCATCAGATTCCAATTCGTGCTTCTAGACTACTGAATGTAGTGTAAGCGTGAGTGGACCCCAGTCTCGTGGTGTGCTAATAGATTATCACGCAATCGTGTTTCTATACAGTTACTCGCATGTATTTAGACATCCTATCTTCTGTGCATTATAGAGTGGCAACTAGTGGCTGTTTTTTCATTTATGCTAAGTTTATCCTTTGTAAGTGCCTTAACAACGTAGTTTGCTTGAATTGATCTTTCCAAATTGTTTGTTTATGTAGCTGTTAACAATAGCTTGCGGAGAAATCAAACGTCACATTCGACTAACGCAGCATGCAGTGGACGTTTTTTCCTAGAAACTGACCTATAATATTTTTTAACGGGGTACCAAACTGGGCCGAATTTGAAACGAGAGTAACTTGATTAGCAAAGCTCAAGAACGATGGTTTATATCTGTTTATATCCGGCGGGTGCCATTTAAATATACATCTGTCGTCGTTACCATTATTCACGTGGAGTGTTGGTATGAAACTACTGTTGGATATGATGCGGTTTAATTAAAACTGCGTCTTTCAGATGAAATCTGTGACAAACCTCTTTAACTGGGACCACGTTTTGAACTTGTTAAGACTCATCGGTAGTCCACATCCTTGCACGGAACGTGACTTCAGCTCAGACTGTTTATTGTACATTAGATAGGACTGAATGAACAGCTTCGAACGTCCAAATGTACTCTTACATCAGCAATACTGACGTTTCCGGTAGAATCTCAGAAGCGATACACCATCTGTTTTATAGTATTTGGAGACCAGAACTACTCAGATGAATGGATAAACACCTGAGTAATGCCTGATCCTGTCGAGCTTCTACAGGGTTCATTAATTTTCCCCCAAGATGAACGCATAACCACTGTGTTCTTCCAGAACACTGTAGTGTATATCAGCCTTTGAGAGAATAGAAAATACAAACCAATTCATCAGCGTAAGACATAAACGGAAGACATTTTGTGCGCACAATAACACTGCCCTCCAAATGTTGCTGAATAAGACATCTTTCCGACCAGTAATGACACTTATTTGGGACAAAACCGGCAGGTATGTCTGGAAACAGGAGCGTGCCTGTTTCCCAGAAGCAAACTAGATATGGCACGTTTCCGAATATTCGCAAGTGATTTAACATAATGGTTGGGGATGGAGTTGTGTCGTCTGAGTTGTTCGAGTGTACAGAACAATAATTATGCCTAATTCCATTTGATGACCATAAAAACTTCAGTGTTTATCTGCGTTTATCATCAGTGATGCATATTTTTTGTGTTGGCAAAAAACGTCCATGTTGGGCAATGTCAGAGCGGTGGCCCGAAACGCTCTACGTTGTTATTCCCACTGAGTAAATACTAGTGGAAGCCCTGATCAATAAATAGGCCAGGAAGTGTTCATAAAAGCTAAGTTAGTTTCTCTTTTCTATCGATTTAACGGAATACTCAAATGTTATTTCTGGTTTCTTTATGACCTTCAATCAATTGGTTGCGTTTTAGGTTGGAAATTTAAATTGTAATCAGTTTATCTCACAAGTTGCCTGTAAGAATTGAGAAGGCTGTTAAACTGGGAGTTGTTGCATTCCCCCATCAACAGGAAGATGTTTTTTGAAATAGGAGTCGGGTTTATAATGGCCACTGTGTGATCGATGCTACATAAAGGATGTGAGGAGTGGTGAACGTACACGCATTTTGCGGTCAGACGTCTGTATCGGATAGTGTAGACGGATAAAGAACAGTTAGTTTGAAAAGCGGGTGTCTGGTAGACCGGGTCAGTTTAATTCAGACGCTTAACCTTTAGGAATATGCGCACGTAGACACCTGCGTCATGTACTAAGGCTACCATCTAGTCGTCTGTTATTCCCAACACATTTTGACATAGCCCACTTTTATTAAAAGTGAGGAGGGCCAATCATTACTCAGCATTGAAGACTGAATACATCTACTAGCTGGTTAATCACTATGGTCCACATTAATTCATTGGACAGTGTTTGACTGGCACTAGGTTTGACGGCTCGCTTTTTGTTGGTGTTTGGTTTGTTCTTCTGTGATGCTGGTCTGATTATGAAAACTAGACAGCAAAATCCTCAAAGAAGATGTTGTCCAACATACGCCCACTCAATTGGGATAGTTTCCGTTTATAAATTGTTTATAAAGTGAGTTTTTGGCACTTTATCCATCCAAAACTATGATCAACCTCTATGGTTTAGTAATCTTTTACATAAAGAAATCATTTTTACGATAGACGCTCATGACAATTGGCATGGTTAACTCAAGAGCTATTCACTACCGATTACCCTTAGTACTTTGCCTTCCTACGAACTGTACTTCTTGAGAATGTAAACGTATAAGCAACTTGGTTCATGGAAATGGAGAAGATTAAGGTTCGGATATAGCCAATATGGTCAACCCACAACGTTTGACATGTGTTATTTTGGGCGAGAGGGATAGAAATTGTTGTGAATCAGGCCAGCTCGATGTACCTTGACGGAATCGATCTTCCTGATGGGAATGAGTTAACTCAAGCTGTTAAGTTTGCCGCCTGCCAGTTGCGCAAATCACTGCTGATTTTCCTCTGTAACGGTGTGAACCATTTTGATCCGATATTGCGTTCATATATGCGTCCTTGACGATCACAAGGGTAGAAGCACTAACTGCTCTTCTCGTTTCCTATTGTACCGCGATGCTCACTATCAGACCTTTACCTCAATGAGATCAGCTGCATATATGGTTCCACTTGTCAGGTAGAGATAGCCAATGTAATCTTTGGCCACTTCAAACCTAGTGTTAAAATCCGAAATTCCTAATTATCAACTCCTCGAACCTATGTGAAACAATCAAGACGAGACTAACGAGGAAATGCATGCGTGACTGGTAATAAACACAATCACGTTCAGTTTCACTCAGGTACCATAGTCAGTTCGCTAAATGTTTTGGCTATATAACTCTTATCTGGTTGGCTTAGGTCTTTCGCTTGTAAGACAGAGATCGTTGGTTCAAGCACCCGTCCAAAACCTCTCTGATCATAGTATTCGAAGTTGTAGAAATGGATCGAGTATTGTCTGTGCGGTGAATTATTTGGTATGAAATGAAAAACGACCCACAGATAATTACACTTTTTCACCATCTTTTAGTAACGGTAGCAAAGTAAACATCGAACAAATGCATCTTCAGGCGGTTTGCACCATTTTGTGAACGGAGATCCATTCATTGAGTGTACGTTAGCTGTGAAGTATATTTAACGTGTGTTCACATTAGCAAAAGAACTGGTAAACATCCACCTATATAACACTGAAGTCGAAAGTTTACTGACGTTTTTCAAAACATGTATTTTCCTATTCCAGTGCAATTGCAAGCCCATCGGTGCACTAGCTTACCGTGAGACAATTATTCCCGATTTTTCAACTGCCCAAAGACACTGATACTTAGTTTTGCATATGATGTATGTAAGGAAGGAGGTTTTGTAGAAATGTACATTTCTTCTGGGTGTAGTTTTCATAAACTCTTTACGCATTTGGTCAATTTACCCGTTATATTTTCCAAATTCCATTCTTCTCCACAATTCTCCCTAGCATAAATCAATGTAACAACATGACGTACCGTAGTTTACAATCTTCAAAGGATTCCCGTTGAAACCCCTTTGACCGCAGTTCTTATAAAAGAAGGTGACTAACTCCCCCCAGGGGGTATCCTGGTACCAGTTGTAGTCACTCAGTCAATCTATTCAAACTCTAGCAACGATTTTTAAGCCTGCACTGACTGAAACAATGGTAACGTCGAAAAGAAAATAGAATGTTTAATCGCAAACATTTACGAAGCCTCTAAGATAGAAAATGTCGTTTTCTGTGACCAGTGGCCTGCGCAAAAAAATGAACGAAGTTTCTCCCAAAGACATTCTTTCTGTGAAATTGACCTTACCTAAATGCTCAGCAATATGTATGACCTTGATAAACTTTTTTATGAGTCAATATTTAAGTTTTTAATATATAGTGAAAACTATTTCTTTGATGCGTACGGTTTCATCAGGAATCGTCTTTTGTATACAACAAGCGAATTTCAGTTATTGTAACAACCGTTATTGTTTACTAAGTCGTGATGTGCTCAAGTGGAAGAGAGATGAGTATTCGGAATATGATATCCAACCTGCAAATCCTGATGGTTAAGATCCGTCATGTCAGTGCTGGTCAGCTTTTAAGCTTTGCTCGTTCAAAGCTGAGCGGAATTTCGTGAACAGTCCTGCCGGTCTCATGTACTGTTCATCTGTTTAAAAAATCTTTTTCAAACTGCTGGCTGGATGGTGTAAGCATTATAGCAAGGATGGGCCGGATTTTCACTTGATACATGACATATCACAGTACGCCTGGAAATGACTATGAACATACCACAATGTATGTCATACTCAGTATGCGCTGATCGTGACAGAGTACTGGACTGCGAAATGACGTTGACTTGGTTGGACGGCCGTGACTGGTTTAAACCAGTCTCGTTTGAACTCATCAGATATAAACGTGCCTGATGGTAATCTGGATCCGCAACCTTCACATGGCAAATCGGAGATCTCAGTCACTGAAGTCAATATTACAGTCAATTCTTCCCTTAAAACTTGAAACTTCAAGAGGAGAAGCGATAAGAATATGTTCACATTTAATTTTATAGGGCCGACCTCGTGCAGTAACTTCACCGACATAGTGATGTCAACAAGCATTGATCACACGTATGTATTCGCGTTCTCAGTCCACCTTGAATTTCAGTAAAATCGACTGGTAATTTTATATTGCATGGATCACTTGGTGGAAGCCGAACCACGCAAATGAGTATTAATGCTTTATCAGCTAATGACTGGCCATCTCTGAGCTGTATTTGTTCCGGAAAGATATCATGATATGAAGGTCTGAGTACAATAGATAGATGCGTTCAAAATAGTTGTAAATGTACAGGTAGACAGTAGCAGATTGTAACAAACGGTCTGAAGTACATTACGGTTACACAGGAACACTTGAAAGCTGGACCCAGGTAAACGATCTTAACATAAGGGGCTGAGGGCACTCTAAGGTCACAATGAGCAATTCGTGCCCCTCCCGACCTATGTCACATGAACTATGTCAGTTTTCAGTTGATTTGTGCTCCTTGAATAGTACGATGGAACAAGCGTGCATGGTTCATTTGCCCAAAACATAATGAAACTACTTTAGTCTCCGGGGCTGCAGTGCTGGATTGGACCAAGGGACGCTAAATGTAAAGCAGGTTACTGCCTGTGACATTGCCCTGTGGTAAAATGATAAAAGGCTCGGGGGTCTGGGGAACTGAGGACCAATCGACTGGCAGAAGAAACTTTTGGATATCATTGTTCAAGATATCAGAGTAGCTCCGATCTTCCAGTTCTGTTGGTTTACGATAAATATTCATACTGGCTTTGACCGACAGTCAGCTGCTGTAGCATGGCCATCAACAACCAAGATGCGGATTCGCTTCATTGAGCTCCGACCACATGGAACAAAATGTAGTCGCTATCAAAATATCCGCTATCCAGCAAGAAACCGGAGCACATTCGAACAGTGCGCGTCATCACTAGACTACCGGTAATCAATTCGATCGAGGTTAACTACTCAGATGCAGTTAGAAAAACGAAACTGGACGCGTATAGTTTTCACATTCAAATAGACTTTCCAGTCGGTTCAGTTCCGTGAGAACAGGAATCGTAGGTAAGTTGAACTCTTGCTGAGGCATGCCACAATTTATTGTGGGCCAAACTCTAATTATGACGACTTTTGATCGACTTACCACTGGATTCATCCATTCGTAATACCTCAGTGTTCTAGCCTCCGCAATAATGAAAAGAAACCAGAAAACAATTGCATCCAGAGGCATCATGGTACACCTCCTGTTATCTACAAGGAGTGTGTAATAAGGACCCGAGAATGGGAGTGACTGTTCAAAGTTTACTGTTTTACGGTTGAGTAGTCAGTCAATATTATACTTCATTTCATTGTAAACTTGAAGACATTCTACTATTGGTACTAGCCTTTGAAATCAGAAAGGTTTTTCATGTAGCCTGTTTCGCGAAGTAGAATTGAAGTTGGGTTACAATTTTTGAGAGCTTGTTTGTAATTTATACTTTTGATGCGACCAGGAATCGTACTCCAATCGAGAAACAAGCTTATTAATCACTAGGCTGTTGACATCTTAGCAGGCATGATTGAAATGTTAAAGCGTTCAGTCCAAATCGTTTGTGTGTCCATATTACAAACGCCTTATAGGATTAATCAATCGAATATAAATAAAGGCAGACTGGTTAAAAATATAAGCTGAATTCAGACTATGATCTACCTTCCAAAATATTTCGTCAACTTACCGGTCCGTCGTAAAAAATCGACCGTTAACCTAGAAGTCTCAACAGGCCACCTTAGCATGTGCTCTCCTCCCTCCCTAAGAACAGTTGTTTCACTTGCGGAAATTTTTGTGAGATGTTTTTTTTCCCGTCTGTACGTATACATGCATAACAGACGTGACACCAATGGACTGTCCAACAACTCAGAACATTCTTTGCTGACAAAATTGTTTACGAGGAGTAGTCAGCAGTCGTCGTTTGTCAGTTGGTTAAAAATCGATTGCTGCCCTTTTCGAAAACGACACGTTTTGCTTCCTATTACCCAAACGTTGGTGTATTAGTTTTTCAAAACAATCATTTAAAAATGACGAGCAAATGATTTATACTAGTCCGAAGATACAAGATCACTAAACCAGATTTTACCGCCTGATTGGACACGAGGCTATGGCAAAATAATCGATTTTGTCTACCGTGGGGTAAAAAGAACGGTTACCAAATCAAATTCCACAAGGAAAAACACTTGCCAAAATTAACCAGTTTTCTGAAACAAAATGAGGAATGTTTCATTGCAATCAGTTTGTATTAGTAGACTTCAGTGAATTGGTAGACAGTAGTCCATGCCTTGCTAGATCTTATCAATATCAGACACGTACAGGAATTGAACCCACAACGTGCGAGCATGTCCGACTGATAGGATGAACGTTTATTCACTAAATCAATAGGCTGAAACTACTAGGGTTGCAGTAACTTATGTAATCTGCCCTCTTCAAATGTGGCACTTTTGGTTGACATTAGCTGAAACCGACCAGTCACTTATTGTTTACGTACGAACTGGTGAACCATTGTTGTGTCATATACTTAAAGTGCGTAGGCTTTATAGTCCGGTGTGTTCGTGTGATGTTAGTGAGACTCATTTAGACCAAATGGGCCGTTGATTACCCTTTTTACTATCTTTGAGATCAGTTGCTTGCAGCTACCTCTCTGAGTACCTTTTGGGGCACTGACGGATATCTGCTCGTTTGTAGTTAACTTAAACAGGTTTGATTGATTTCCGTCTTTAAAAAAACAGGTGCCATAGCTGAGGAAGGTAAGTGTTTCTATCTACAAAGGTGTTTTCCGACAATCCACAAGAGAATCGAAGTTCATGGTACCAACACATCAATGAAAATTATGACGGTGATTTTGTACACAACAGTACTCAAACTCGCTTCTGATAGGCAATGTCATTAATGAGGGATGTCATAGAAAGACCATAGACTGCAACTACTGAGCAGAGCTGAGTCGGTTACTAAGATAGTCATAGCATATTTTGACCCACCTTAACCAGGCTGGATTTTTAACGTTACTCCCAATTTGAGCCCACGTTTTCTCATAAATTCGTGAATTGTTTTTAACCTTTACTAAATGCGTTTCCCCTTGCAAGTAAACCTTAAATGAGATTAGTTGGAGGGAATTTGAAAAATTTCAGTTTCACCAACTTCGGCGCAATACCTCATTGGAGGTTTCAAGGGGGAAGGTGAGAAACAAGCCTCATCTTGGAATACGTTTGGCTGTTAACTTATATGCAAACGATTCACATGGATTGGAAATAATTCATTACTGTTGCAATCAAACAACGAAAATCGTAAAAATGTACAAATATATACACGAATTTATCAACATCAAGCCGCAGTGCGATCCCAAACTGAGACACTGCTGGTGGTGGAGAACTAACTGTTCCCTGTTTTATGTTCGAATGATCTTCATTCGCGGAAATTTAATATGCGCATGAATAAAACACATGGGTGGCAAAAAGAGCCAATTAGTTAGACGGCGATTTATTTGGCAAACGTGAACATAGATACTCTCAAAATACGTTGTGTACACATTGACTGCCCGGAACGACGAGTATGGAGGCGCCGATCCGTTTACAAAGTGATTTTCTCGCCAGATGAACAGTGAATATTTCTGATACCACCTTGTTTACAATAAATAAGGTGACGGTAACGTACTTTCACAGATAATTACGATACATTCGGGCCAAATTTACATGTTCAGCACCAGTAGGCAGCTCTACAATCAGCTGCTGGTTGTAAAAAGTGACAGTTTGTTCCTAATTGTGAAAATAGGATTGGTTCGATCAAACCTTTTTGCTGGATTCGATCGCAAAGTGACCTGCTCCATGCACGTCGTGGAAAATTCTAAAGATTCTTCTAGCACTCTTGCTCTGATAGACTCGGCAGGGTTATTAAGTTTTAATACAGGCAGGCAATAATTCTTGCAGGAACAGCCTATTCGTTCAAGAAATCTACTTAAGAGCTACATGGTGTTTTCGCTTACTTACCTGTGTTGGAAAAACCGATAATTCAGAGCCACAAACGAGGCATTTTTCTTAGGTTGGATTAAAATTAATCTCCACGGGAAGAGGCGGTAAGTCGATCTTGCTGGAACAAACTTGATTTTTCCTTCAAATAAACTTCTAGCAAATTACTAAGTTATATAGAAAGTTTTGGGCGAACAACGCTGTTCAAAGGCATTTCCTTGCAAATCTGGTTTGACGAGAGTAATCAGACAGGTTCACATATAGTGTTCTTGCAGGTTACGTGAGTAACACGGTTCTCCGCGTCGGAAACATGGCAGAGACCAATCAGAAGACCGAAAATGATGTCTGTCACTAGAAAGTTCGGTGTGGACCGCAGAACAAAGAAGAAATCAGACACTGGTGACAACATAACGTAATTTCTGCAAAATCAGTATGATACATTGGCGAATGGGTAATCATCCTGAATTTGTCGACTTTCACTATCAAGGGTTTTTATCGTCCTGTCCTAAAAGCGATCGGAATAGCAATTGAGCCTGAAGGTATAAAATTTAACAGAACCAATGTTGGGAGAACGGAATATTATTTATCTTCTGCCTTTTCACAGTAAATTTTCAGAAAAAGCGGCTGGACTGTTTTGCAGATGCTAGTTGAGAGTTGTGAACTAGAACTGGGATGCGATGGGTATATTATCTAGCAGTGTTGAAGGTTTACATGCCAAACTAGTTGCTTTCTGTTAACCGTTCGAACACGAAAACGTGGATTCTCTTCACTGAAGGGAAATTTTTCAAGCGTCTCAACAATTTACGAGCTAGACCTACTAATTCGAACGCCGTGCTTCAGAACGTTCGTAGTAATTTTAATTGTTTATGTCAGTCTTGGTGAGATGGTTGTGATAAACGGGCTGATCTCCACATCGCGGGTTCTTATCTAGTGAAGTTGTCTTACTCCTTGAGCGCAAGGCGATATACATCCAAATAAGAGATAGTCCTGTTCTTACTGAAAACTGTTTCTGTTGAAGATAACAGCGTATTGTCATTCTTATCAGTGTGAAATCATTTAGTCCGAGTGGTACGTTGAGTAAACTGAAGGCAGAAGCAACGGATAACCATCTATTACGTCACAATGATAAGTTCACAATTATGGGCTTATAACATTAGCAACCACATGATCATGTGAAACTCCACAGTACCTTGTACACTATTCTTCGACTATCTACATATCTTTAAAACTTTCACCTTCAGTACTAGCAAGTACCGTTTAGTTGACGTTTACCCATTTGATGCTCACAACCCGTGCTATAGTTGGCTTCCAAGGTACGTGTATTTTTGTGGAAGGCCAGGTTTTTACCGGTGATTCAACAATAACTAGTCATTTTTTGGTTAGCTGCTTGATAGTGCAAACGTTTTCTCTCGAACGCTTCACTCATTTTAATTACAGCTTCTGGTTACCAAGAGACCTGCTCGTCTAAAAATCTGTTTACTATGCCTTCAGGTTGGTTCCAAATGCGACTCACACTACCAGCTACCTACGCATTTGAGGAATGTATTTTTGGCATTTTTCTCTTTGTTATTGTTGTTCACATTGTGGATGTTAAGTTACACTTGGGCATTTGATCAACCCAAATAAAAAGATGACGGTCGGCTCAAAGACACACTAATGCGTCCACTGACGGATTGCACGAATGCAAACAAACAATCTGAACACGAAGTTCAGGTTATGCGTTGTATAGTTTAGTTGACTGGTTTAAATTTGAGTTGATTGATGTGTACAACATCTGCGCATGGACGAAATGTGAGCAAAGAAAGGAGACGGCACTCGTTCCAGTCACACGTTCTCCATCGGATAAGTCTAACCGTCACGTGAGAGATATGGAACAATTCTTTAAAGCTTAGTCACGCGGCAGTTATTGCACCACTTTAGGTGATTAATTAGTTCGTTCATAAGAATTCATTCATACACAGCATTCGCTCAACCTGTTAAACTGCTTGGCACCATTACAGCTCAATTGCATTGGGTATTGTATTAACGGAACTGAATGTGAACTAATGGAAGGTTATTCCAATCAACGTTGATTTATTTTTTCCCTCTATGACATTATAACACTGAATACTGGGGAGAAATCGAAAATTACCATGTACTAGCTTTTTCAAATACACAATAAAATCGTTACTATCATGACCAGTACCGTCAGTGTCACTTGAATGTCACTCATGTCTGGTCCAGTGGCTGGAATTCAGTTCTGTCGTAACACGTAGAATCAGTTCATTTACGCCTTCTTCACAGTCAGCTGAAAAATGTTTATAGTGATCCCTTCTAAGCGGGCATCACTGTGGCCGAATTCTTTTGTTCCTCTTCGGAAGTCCTGACAAGAAAAACGTAGAACCTTTTACATTCCACGCGAAAAAAAATATTATTAGTCTAACCTCTTGTTTACTTTAACGGGCTATGAAGTTCAGTTGTACTTTTCCAAGCTTCAACATAACCTTCTCTTCTAACTACAGGGCGGTTTTTGTTACCAATTTTTGTGTGATTTCGATTGTAGACTCGTAATTCTCCCCAGCCTGACAGATGCGCACCAGTGTTATGATGTTGTTAGAATCTGTGACATCGAACGTTATAATTAGGGCATGTCAAAAGTGAGGGTGGGTAGGATTGATGAGGGGAAGCATTCTTTGGAGATCAACGTACTGGGCGTCTTCATGTTATTGTGCCTTATTCTAAACGTCATTTCTTGTTCCAACATCTATTACTATGTTCGTACCTGATACATATGTTCTTAAATATCGGTCGAACTGAGCTGATGCAAATTTTTGTTCGAATACTGATTCGAGATACACACACGAGCTTGTGTAGCCTGAATCCTTTGCCACACTTCAGTTGCATTACTCAACGGTAATGCCATATAATCTTATCAATAATATTGACTACACTAAAACCTTTGTGGATTTTGTCAGCAATATTGTTGTGCTTGGCTACATATGTACCAAACTTTAGTTATACCATAAAAGTCCGAAATAATAACCCATCAATGGTGAGCCCGTCCTAGCCTAAAAATTGCCACTATACTAGCCTCTATCACTTTGAATGAAAGTCTGTCCTTCTACCTGGTAGTTTGGACGATACACAATTTCGTTTTCAGTTAACTTTCATTTTCGGTTAAGTCACTGAATTTTGACTTCTCCTTGATTGGGGAACCCTTCTAGAATGCTGAACCTTCAACAAGATTACCCATTTTCCTCTAACACTCAATCTTTCTAGCTATCTTGAGACTACTTGTTTCCATTTTGTTTTCTAAGTATTGCTCCCATTCATCAAACCTGACTATAATTTGAACGATTAAGTCACTGTATTTCGTCTGGACATTACGGCAGGAATTTTACTTACCTTCCAAAATACTGAACATGAAAGCCGTCCTGTCTCAGCCTGAACTCTTTCAAAGTGCTAGCTTCTGTTGCCTCGGATTGTAGTCTCTTCCATTTGTACACTGCCTCTATTAAATTTTGGGCTCAAGCATTTGTTAGCTCGAGAGCATTCCTGTGATTCATATGCTCGTTTATCACTGTGCAAATTCGGTCCCTGGTAAATGAGAAAACCTTTCTTAGAATATCGAACTTCTCTCTAGGTGATCCCTTTTCATTCGTTCCTTTTTCCTTCTCTCCTAGATGTTTTGAGTTTCTCATTACTTATCATCTCGACTATTGTTACAAATCTGGTATAACAATTTCGTATCCACTTCAGTTGTTTCTTATTTTCTATTAGCGGATTCCACGTTCAGATCGCCCACTTCACTTGTGGCATGAAGCACAACGGAACCAGTTGGCTCACCCTTCTACTTACAATCATTGTCCGTAGTTGTCTCAAGAGTACGCATGCCATCCATAAAGCCCCTTGTATTATTTATCAGTTTTGAAATGAACAGCTGAGTTCTTAAAGACTATCGCTCTCTTCAGCTACCGATGGTCCAAATGAGTTTCTAACACTACTGAGCAGTTTTCCAACTGCCCCTCAATAGACTTTTACAATTGATTTTCCCAAGATATAGTGTTTAAACAATAGTGTTTAAACAATAGATTGTTTCTTCCACTCGTAAGAGATCTGACTGTAATGTTTGTCTAACGTTGTTTTTAATCCGCAACCAGTTAAGCAGGTTGGTTCCGGGATGTTGGCAGATCACTGGCGTTGCTCCTAACACTGATCCTTGGATCATCCCAGCACATGCCTGACCCTGAGTTGGTTTGACCCCTTTTTATTCTGGTCTCATTACAACAGTAATGCCGATTGCAGAAGGTGAGGTTATTCGTGTTACAGACAAGGGTGAGCCGGAAGTTCCAAGGAGACGATCGATTGGAAACAATTCAGCATTCAGTCTGCCGTCATTCCTTTGAAACCAAGAATGTGATATAAGGTATACTACATATGGACACTTGTACGCACACCGTGTCCGACAGCATAGAAAATACTGTTGCCGGTGACCTGTTCTTTACCCTCCAACAAACCATTCTCTATGTCAGGTTGCGGCTCTATTGATAAGCGAGGAGTTTTACGTTACTGCACCCAGGGATTTTCAGTTTGCACCAGTAGGTTTCCACTTTCAAAACAAACTCCTTCTTTCACCCTCGTAGTTCCATCATACAGATGTTGCAATGATAACAGCGTGAAGTTTAAATGGATAATTTCCTTCGTACGAAGATTTTTTAAACAAACCTTTAATCCAGGTGTTGGCAAACGGAAAAATATCAGATGTTTTTTTGACTTTCGCAGCACCACGTGCTTAATAGAAAACAGGGGCCTTCATAGCTTTAAACCAAATATTATTCACGTGGATTAGTTGACCACATTTTCATTAAAATGTTATCCACAACTCGAAAAGTAACCTGCATACATTTTGAAATGAACAAACTTGATCATGCCTTAGATTTTAGATCTCAATAAAAATTATTGCATGGGTTTGTTTTCCAAATCTGACAAAACAGCTGATATCACCTTGCTGAAACCCTATTCGGTGGAATCATCTGGCGAGCGCGAATCATGCGAAAAACCAGTATGGAAACTCACAGACACATCAACAGCTGATGCGAACACGGAACCGGTGAGCCAGACTAGTCAGAATGTCACAATTTACTTTGGACGAAAGTACGCGGTCACCAAATTGGCTTTGATTGTATCAAAACAAAATGCTGGAAGCTTTGAAACCGGTGAGTTCGGACAGATATCTTGTATCGTGGCAGTTCTACTAAATTAGTTCAAACTTTCTACGCATCGTGTTTTCCACACGCTGATATAAAGCATTGCTGGATTGTTTTTTCAACCTAGTCGGAGGTTAGTACAGGACAGAAAACCAATATGTGACGGTCGGCAATGCTTTTATTCAAATGCGTCATAAATACAAAGAAAAAGTAAACGAGGATGATCACAACAAATTGTGCGACATTTTACTTGTGTCCATACATGCCGGTATCAAGCCATGAACCACATCCAAAGATATTCATGTTGTAGGGTTTGAATAAGGAATTCGAGTATATGCCAGTCGTGGAGAAATTTGTAGCCCTCAGCAAAATCAGTCGTGATAATAGAGGTGAGCACTCTCTTCCAATAATCACATACTTTGCCTGCAAAGCAGTTCTGTACGCCAAATAGTCTTTACTCTTCATAGTCCAGTTTCATTAGAAGACCCTTGTTGGGTGGCCGATGATCTGCTGACTCGGTACCTTAAGGCATAAGGGGAGCTGTATGTTTGGATGTTGTTGAACCCAGTGTACCAGATAAGCCATTTGTCGTTAGTTAGACCGAGAGAAACGATATCATTCAAAAGTGACCACTTAGGAAAAAGTGCGGCTGGAAGTGTGCAGGCAAACGACGGCAAACGTATGCTTATATTTGTGTCTAGTCGCAGCAATCCCGTAAGAGTGAGACCACATAGTGAGACTAGTTCTTCTTACATATGACTTAATGCAAGGGAGGTTTTTTACTTGAGAATAACTACATCTCTCAGGTGTCCGTCGTGTGCTCAGTGTTTTCGTGGTTCCAGTAGTCCTCTCAGTAAAGGATAGACCTGAGATAGTAACTCACTGTTTGAGCAGTTTCTGAGTGCTTTCAGTAGGCGTAACACTTTTACATATGATGGCGACAGGCTTATATGTCTGTTTCTATATGTGAGGTAGTTATTGAACTGAATATAAGGTGAAAACATTCATCTCCTCTTATAGGCTTAGAATCAGCTGTTCTCAGGTTACATATGCACGAGGTGTAAACATATTTAACCTGTCCGCTCACTTTGGCCCTTAAGTCTTCGTCATATATACAGTGAAATTTAGATTACTGTCGCCACGGCAATTATCAACGACATTTTGGTAGTGTGTGCACGTTTGTTTACTTTTAACGGTGGATTTTCACCAGTAGACCACTATATCCAACGAACCCACTAGTTCTGTAGACTTTTCACTACCTTTGAACACGTTTCGGTCCATCAGGTGTTGTTGTCGATATACAGCAAGTTCAGTTAACCTGAAATCACAGAGAAATCAAGAACAACCTGATCATGACAGGTTGTCTAGGCTGGACCGCCACATAAAACCGCCATTGTCAGTGGAAGTTTAATGAGTGTCCAATTAATTAGGTCTATTGTTCACTGAATTGTTAGGTCTTTAGATGCTACATTTCTGTGTCCGGTTGGCCTGATCAAGTCTGAGAAACGCTCCGACGAAGCCGTGATGGTTTATATTACTAGGTAATTCTTCGACAAAATTCCCGAGTCATCTGTATATTACACATGAAACTTCTTTACGTATATTATCTTGTCTTACTGCTATGTCCAGCGTATGTCACCTCAGCCCTGGACCATCTAGCGTGCTCCTCAGTACCTTGGATACTACAGAAAATAGAAACGGTAGTAAAAGGTGTCCTGGCTTTTCTTCACCCCCTCATTCACTGAACCGTCAGTTGAAGGCGATAGATCGAGTAGCTGTTGGGTGCTCTGCTAACTGAACGGTGTCTGCTTTCACGTTGACCTACAGCATCGAATTCTGACGGAGCTACTTTTATAGAAATTTGCTCTAACTTATGTCCTACAACAATGATGTCAAACAAAATCTGTTAGGGTTGGCTTTTGTTTGCCCGCCAGCCGCCTTTGATGTGCAGAAAAACCAACCAAAATCCGAAGTTTACAAATGCATCTATTTTTTGTCGTCAAATTAATTTTCCCACTTCATGTTGACTACATTAAATACTTCGAAAGCTAGGATCAAATTTCTATGGTAGCTTAGTTCCAGCCGGCTTTTTTGATATTAAATTTACTGGCAAATCTCGTTAATGAGGAAGCAGTCAAAGTATTATCAAAGGGCAGCGATTCAATTTCAGGAATTTAAACGAACATATGTCTCTGATATCTATTCAGATGAAACTTGAAATATTGTGTCCTCATATTCCACAATGAACAGACGAGAACAGAATGGAATTTGTGACCATCTTCACTGAAATTAGCACAGTTGATTGAGCATCCAAAAAATCTATATCAGAAGCGTGACATCCGGTTGCTTACTGTAATACACAAGTTGTTCTATTTTAACAGTCTCTGAGGTTATCCAGTTCACGTGGTTGTGTGTACCTGTAACAGTAGTTGAAGTCTCCTTCTGCAGTTTATTGGTGAAAAAACTGAATTTGCCAATTCATTAAGATTGAATGACAATAAGACTTTCGCCAGCAAAAACAATTCTTTTTTCTAATTTCCTCCGCTGTTTTGTCAACAAAATTGAGCGATTCATAGAAAATGGTTGGAAAACGAAGCATATCTCAATAGTTAAATAAGGTAATCTGACACCAGGGTTACTTTCCAGATTGGTTCGGCCTAAATGATGAAACAATTTTACAAGTATTCATCTGATTTTCACACTCTCATGTTAACATAGATGAGCACAATTCAATAAAAGGCCTAACCGTCAACGGAAGCACAGGACAGGGATGAAGTTGACTATCGCATCCGTATAGGTTAGATAGTCCTCAACAGTCCTTCATGTCAGGGGTGGTGTTTCCCAAGCATGCACGATGTTTTAGCAACTGCACCGCCTCCGTACAAATTCCTCTGTTTATTTATCTCAAATCATCCCCTCGGGAATGTTTCACTGGAACCACAAAATCAAGTGAGCAACCTGCGCTCATGGCATTTAGAGGTAACCAACCTGAAATGTACTGCTAGCTTTTACTGTGACAGCTCAGTCACTTGAAATTTTTCTCCCTCTCAACGCAAAACAAATGTGTAAAGAAACACTAGACTCGGGTTTCGCTCTCATTAGAACTCATCAGTTGTGCATATCCTTGCCACGGCCGGGATTTGAACTCCGGCCATACCAATCATGAGGCAACCGCGTTGACCACCGCGCCATTAAACTCACATTAGGCACAACCGAGTTATCAAATCTGAACGCTCAAACACTCTCGCTTGTGAGCAATGGTCAACACGGTTGCCTCATGATTGGAATGGTCGGAGTTCAAATCCCGGCCGTGGCAAGGATATGCACGACTGATGAGCTCTAATGAGAGTGAAACTCGAGTCTAGTACTTCTTTTCGAAAGAGGCTGGGTAGAAAGTCTATCTGAATGCGAAGGCTGCGATCGAATGTGAAAGATGGTCAACTTGAAAGTAAACCAAATCCCCGAATACTCATCAGTACTCTAAAATGTGTAAAGGTTAGCCTTCGAACTGACTGCCTATGAGACTCAGAGGTGCCTTCAGTCATCCACTGCTTCAAACATGCTGATGTTTATCTTTCATAGTGTAGCAATACTCTATCTGGGTTATTTTCTCCGAACAAATGAATTTTCCATTCCTCCCTCGCTCGTTCTCAGTTGCATTCTTGTGGACGTTGAATTCTCTAATCCACGGTTTGAAAACTATTTTATAACCTACCGCTGTATCGTCCTTCAGCGATCAACACAACTAAATGTACCGAAGTATTTTCAGGTTTTTTCAACCTATATACTTTCCGCGGAATGTACGGACGCTGTTGAAATGTTTGTCGATATTCGAAAGAATGACTGTTATGCTGCGCTCCACATACTTGGTTACATGCAGCAACTTTTTAGGGGCAAGCTATCGCGGGAAAAATTTCGCCGGAAGTTCGGAATGGTATCCTTTTAAGTTCTACCAACTATCGTTTTGTTTTGTATAAAAATCACCGTAAACTGTGTTTAATGTGTTCCGTGTTCACAGTTGCAGCAAGCAAGCTATTATTGCTATCAACGGCGTTAAAAATGATCATGCCAGAAAGTTCATTTAACGGGCTATAACTCAGTGCTGATCTCGTGGTTTTTGATCAGTCAGTGACACCTATGTACTGCATAGTGCCGTTGGTGGTTAATCATGTTTGGCTCTGTTTTTCTGTGCTCCTTCCGGGCAGGCAAACTGATACCGTTTAAAAATGAAAATAACTTCTGTTATTCACACAAAGCACGTGACTGTTTCAGGTGGTTGTGCTATCTTAGACCTCAGAATCTCGTTCATCACTCCGTACTGGCCGGAAATCGAAGTGAAATTACCTACGTGGAAAAACTTTCTGGCAGTTTATCTGACCAAAGCAAACGCTGTGTCAGCCAATAGGCTATCAGCAGTATCTATAAGAATTCAGAAAGTAAATCAACGAACATTTTGAAAGTCACCTGCAAATCACTGGGAACCAAGGAGTTGGTTGTTATTCAGCTATCTGTCATTTCCGCTACGCGTAGAATCGACCAAACATCATATCGAATGGGTACATCCACTTTTTCTGAAAGAGAAAATGTACAAATTATAAATTAAATTAAGATCACTTCGTACGGCAATGAACCAAGTGGATTTTAAGGTCAGACTGTACCGTGGTGGTGCCAGTTTCTATGAAGCGATCTTTAGTTGCCAGAGATCTATCAGTTGACGTAACAAGTCGAAAGGTCCGTCCATTTTATTCGTTTACTAATCTTTCTACGATTCATTTGTAGGTGCTAGACAGGATGTCTTATTTGAAGCTGTCCTGAGTTGTATTCTTTTTGTTTACGGTTACATTCCTTAGAATCTCCGGTACTCTACTTTGGTGGATTGAAACCGCTTGAGAAAGTGCTGAATTTGGGTTCCGATTGTAGCCTACACGATCAAACACTTGGACTTCGCGTATGTCTGACACCGGAGCTCTCAAACTATCCGTTCTCCAACCTCACGTTGAATGTCAAAGGGCTGGTACGATTGCACGTGTTTGGAATGCCTTGTAAGTTTGCTCAGTCCATAAACTTACCACCGTGTTACGTAATATTTACAAAGACCTCGAATTAACGATGCTAGAATAAAATTTCAGATTAGAAATTGATTGTAGAGATGAAAGAACATTAATTTCTATAAGTTAAACAGTTTTGTCGCTTAACCAGCTTACTGGTACATTACTGTTCTTTTTGGCAAGTAATCAAACAAGAAAGAAGATGGTTAGGAGTACTGTGAGTTTAGATTCTAAATTGATCAGAAAATACGACAGTCCTCCTCCGAACTAGATCTGCACAAACCAGTATTCACAGGCTCTGCACCGTAAATTATGAACAACATAACCAACAAACCGAAATTAAATTCTGTGGCTGACAGAGTGTATTAATTGAACACTTACTTTCTTTTCGTCATTCACGAAAAACTAGTGGTTTGTTTGGTAAGGCGTATTTAGAAACAGTTAGTCAAATTATCAGTCTCCAATGTCGAGTCGTGTTCCAAACGGCAGCTTTGGGTTCCTTGTGCTGAGCATAAACTATCTTGGCCACTGGAAGGTGAACAAAATCAGAATGCGATCAGATAAACACATTACCGGGGATCACTGGTACTTTGTTTTGCTGGCCAATTGAGGTCTCTCGATGATATCTTCCAGGTTAAAAACTTGACGACCATAAAGACACTGGCTTAAGATTCTAACTATGGTGGCAGTTTGTCGTAGCCTGCGGTTCGGTTGAAACCGGGCAATCATTACAATTTTCAAAATTGACAGTTGTCTCTGCCAGTGTGTTTCTTGTCGCCTCCCTGGCTAACGAAGGCTTGATTCACAGCACTATTTAATTGGAATGATTACCAAACGTGTTAAGTTCTTAACTTCAGGAGACTGAGTTCAGGCCAAAATAAACCACAACAAACTTTGGCAACTATTTTGCGTTCGTTTTCAACATCAGCTAGCTAAAAACTGCATCTGGTTGTGTAGTCTTCAATCAGGCAACAGTGATGTTCGAATTGTGTTTTGTAAATTTGTATATTACCTTAAAGTACTTCTATAAAGCTGTCGGTTCACAGGAATGTGTGGTCTAATTTAACACTCTAGCTGCAGCGTGTAGGCTGTCCAGATGTGGTTCGGCAATTGGCAAGCGAGTATTCTGCCAAATCTACATTGACAGCTAAATTAACCGGGAAGTTGGAAGAAAACAAATAGATAGTATCAAGTAATTCAGAAACCGCAATCGCTGACAAAAATCTATAAGTCCTTCCGAGACTCTCGTTTCCTGTATTTAACTATGAGACGAATTCACATTTTTATGCCGTGTTCGTCAAAAATGAGATCCTGTGTTTTATAGGTTTTCAGTAGATAGACGAAGTATCGATCGCTCTAAGCCCAAAATTTCGGATATGAAGATTACTACGAACTAGACCATTTGTGAAACAATCAAACGGCTGAAAAGTTGTAGCAGCCTAGGAATAAGATGTTCGAATCGATTACAAACAACCAGTAACTGTTTCAATTAACATAATATTGAAATTAGGTGTATGTATGCAGGTGACTGTTTTAACATTGTACAGCATCAGAGAACGAATAAAAATGTCTAGACTCTAAAACGGTTGATAAAATATACGATATGGTAGTAAAAGAGGGCAGGCAGAAGAATGTTGAATCACGTGGTGTAACCAAAAGTTGTCCTATATGGAAGTCAAATCCTTGGCTATAATTTCTTTTTGTTCTTGTTTTGTCTAGATAACTACTACTACAAGAGTTGATTCCGGTTTTGTGCATGCCCATTTAGTGTCCATCGTTAGGCTACTTTATAGAGAAATTATCTACCTCACGGATAGATAATTGTCAAAGATCGATGTCTTTTCGAACATCTTTCTTGGATTAACTCTGTCCACCCCAACACTTGTTTCAACTCTGGAGAAGTTAACGATATTTCTTTGTGGTTCATTGATGTCCAAAAAGACAAAGCGGTAGGCGATGCAACGCGTAAGAAGCCCAGGTGTCCCGGTCTGTGATCAACATTCTTGGCTTCTTCCCCTTGCGTCCTGAAGACCATGTACACCGAGTTAAAGTGTTCTGATGAGTCCGGAATATACGTAGAATGAAACCATCCAGAAAGACTTGGGACCCTTGATGAATATGATGTTCCCAAGCAAAGGTTCCTCCTCTTTTAACGAATGTCATAATCTGTCGCACACCCACAAAAAGGGCCCAGGTTACGATATAGTGAAAGAAGATATCCATTCGGTTAATTCTAAAGGTGAACGTACAGTAACAAGGTTAGGACATCGTAGTGAATTTTGCTTCTATCTAGCCCACGATACTGCCAGATGTGCCTCATTTGGCGTTGTGTTACATAAATTCTTGAGTGAATTGCGGAATTGCGACCCTGAGATACAGTGTCGCAGTCGTACGTGGGAAAAATACAAATCTTGTTACGTTTCAACACATCTACAAGGGATTCTGTGCAGCTGTGATACTCGGTTGAGGAACTGTCGCTGGAACTGTCGTTCGTTTGCGTGATCTGCGAATTCACCGAAAACCCACCATATATCTACGCAAACTACGCTCCAAACTAGTTGACGTCGTTTGAAAATCTACAAAATTCATTTTTCCCGAATGGGAGGACTGTGATCAAATGTAGGTGATTTTCAATTTGAAATAAGGTAAATCCCTGAAGTTCACTTTGAACAACATTCTCTGCTAATTTGGTTCAGTGAAGTCCATGATTTCAACTTAACTGAGAAGTTGCTGATCACGAAGCTATCGACTAGAATTAACAGGACAGTTACCATGCCTGCAGCTGAGACGATTGGACAGTTTGAACATTGTTCATACAAGGTTACGCTTGCGATATGATCGATCAGTCATGATCGATGTAAGGTTACTGACGTTGTGGTTAACACGCGGGTTAACACGGGTGTTGCAGTAAATATTTCTTTTTGGACGAGGAAATCTATTACTGGTGAGCTCTAATAGGAAAGTAATTCGAGTCTAATGCTTCCTGGTGAAATAGACCGGCCGGAACTCTTATCTGAATGCAACGAATTTTGTTGAATGTGCATGGTGTTCACTTTAAAATTCTTTTTTTAGGTTGAAATCTCCAAAACAGTGCTGAATGAAGGAGAGCTACATTCATTCTCAACAAAGTTCGTCTTACGAAAATTTGCCCCATACTGTCTTTTATTCTCAAATGTGTGATCCATGCTGACAAGGCTGGGGTAAAATCTTCACCCCAGTCAGACAGCACACAGTGAATGCGGGGGGCACCTAGTACATTTTGGGAATCCTTCGAAGTTTCTGAGGCTGAACAGGACGAAGGCCATCAGTTCTGTACGTAATACGTCCCGATGGATTGAAGGCGGAAAGCTATCGGTGATGAACCACCTTCTAGTATGATACTGAGTAGCCAGTCCTAGTTTATTCTCAAGCTGCTGGGCACGTCGTTCAAGTGAGCAAATTAACTGCTTCATATGAGTTGAACAGAGGATACCGATGTGTATGATCACGGTGTTTATTGAAAAATACAAGCAGGACTGGATAACGTAAACAAACTTAAGCTGTGCTTGTCCAGCTCAATTCTTCGGCGTCGTATTATGGACGCATCATTTCTTACGAAGAAAACTGTAGGAAATCCTCCAAAGTACACAGTTAAAGCGTTATACAAAAGATAGAGTTATTAGTCATGTTTAGCGTCAATCTACATAAATTTGCGTAAGCAGCCTACTAGTTGGCGTGACATCAACATTCATGATGGTCACAACAGACAATTTTACGGACCGATAATCCAAAAACCAACCTTGTGTCCCTTAGATTTCAGTCTAGGATTTCTAACATCTCAAGTAGGTCTATAGCGTATGAGCTACCTAGTACAGAGAACAAGACTGTCTGAACTCGTGAATGCATAAATGTATCACACATTTCACTCAATAAGTTGAAACCATTTTTGACAGAAAAAATCTACTTTCCATTGGTTGACAAGTGCGTCCTCATTTTAAAACCATATGGTATATTTTGCTCATCTCAAACTTGCGTTGGTCCTAGCTAACAGTTAAAAAATTTTGTCCAGTCAGTGTTTTGACACTTTCTGACTTCCCATGTGAAGAAAAAATCATTAGGATGCTTCGATTTGAATTGAATTCAGTAATCTCCAAAGTACCAGCTGGTTCTGCTGAACTCAATTTTTGTGAGTCAGTGGCAACTGATAAGGCCCAGTTTTTCAGAGCTGGCAGACCAATCCTTTCATGCCAGTTGGTGATAAGCATCCTCCATGAAAGATTTTTCTTCGAATCAAAATTTGGGAAAACCTGTCACAGTGGTGTGCAAACCTGCACTATGCAATGCTAGTTATTCTTAGTAGTATTCACTTGGAGAAGTTATAACTATAGCCTAACCTATATACGGACATTATTGACACTTATGCCTTCGAGTGGTTTGTGTTACTCTGATGCAGTACACAGTTGCTAATTCTGGCTAAACGGTGCCAACAGAGAATAGCCACGCTACATTATGCACAAACCATTGCAGCAGTCAGAACGCAACTGGACACACGCACAAGTTGTGTCGGTCCACTGCAAGTTTGAAGCGGTCGGCTTACGAGTGAATAGACCCTAAAAACTTGGTAGTCTACAGACCAGCCCCGCCTTGATTGAGAGCGCGGTGTTGTTAATATATGGATTGTTATTTGTTGCACGTAGATCCATACACCAATGCAATTGCATGCAGACAACCTTGTAGACAGACGCACAAATCAGGTTTGAGCAGATAGCGCGCTTATTTTGATTTACTAACCATCCATAACGGAATCGTCCGGACACCTGCGCAGTCCTGACTAATTACATACCAACGACATGCATTTAGCCGAATTTGTTCCAATCTTCCATAAGACGCCAAACGAGAAAAAGCACGGATGATAAATGATCGTAGAGCAACAGGAAAGCGAGTGTTGTAGAATGATAAAACTTCTTGTTGGAGTATTACTGAAATCAATACCGTTAAATACGTCACAGCCCAGGGCAACAAATGTGGAACTGGAATGAATGGGGGAACTGACGTGAAACTTTACGACCATGTTGAGCCGGTAGAGTTATTATGTACTGTTAGTCGAGCTGCCTGGATCCATGATGCACAATAACACAGAGTGAACTTGACTGATTCCACAATGTGACCTGTTGCCAATTGCCATCTGAACGGCAATCCGTTAACACTGTCCACGTGTAAACAGGAATGTCACCGTAATTCCCGTTAGAAGATGTGTGAAACAAGAACATTGGGCAAAGCGTATCTCGTGTTTATGAAACACGGAATGAAAGCAACAGGACATAAAGCTCATGACAGACTGAGACCTGTGACCAGTATTTACCAGATGCTTCCATAAAAGGCATATTCTTAGAAACAGTGTTTCTTCACGTATTGCATAGGTCAAAGTTAGCTCCTATTTTGTATTTCTACGAACAACTGTAAACCATCGAGAATATCAATTCCTCACCAATCCTCGTTTGACCTAATATGTATTCTTCACATCGTCACTCAACCCTTCTACACAGTGCCATGATGAGATCATGTTTATGGGCAATTGGTATAAACCCAAATATCGGGCGGCACTGACCAGTTCAAGTGGTTTTACGATAAACAGACCACCTCAATATAGCATTTCCATAAACTCTTTTGCACACTTCTAGCGCAAACTCTTTGTGATCAGTGAGATTTCATTGATTATAACACTAAAGCCAGTATTTTGAGTATAAAAGGTGAAAATCCATGTTACCTGTTTGCCGCAGTCATAGTCAGTTGGGCAGTCTATTTCATCCATTGGATTTGCTACTTTCTATCTTGTGCACTGTTGACTTTCTCATTCACGTGAATTTTTGGTAAGCAAGTGACAAGCAAAAATCAGAATGTTGACATTCCACATTGCATTTCCTCTTGCTGTCTAATGAGGTCGACAAATTGAACTCAGTTTTCGGGTTTTAAGAAAGGAAGCAAAACTTTATTTAAACAAAATACTAGTCATATTCACTAGCATTCACAATAAAAAACCGATTCAACACTAAATTTTATGAAAAACCTAACACTTAAGTAAACTAACAATGCAATGACTTGCTATATGCAGAACTGTGGATATATGATGACATGGCAGAAGAAGCGAAAGTGCATTTCGTAAGTCCACCAGTAGTTTCTAATCAGCATAAATATTTGTAATACTATGATGACGTTGAAATTGTGTAGACCAAAATCCCCTTCTACATAACACCAAGCAAAATACCTCTCAACATATCAATGACTTCTGTGATTTCAACTTGGACATAAGTCCTAGTCCATGGATCATCTTTGGAGTTACCAGGACAGTTACTGTGTCTCGTCTCGAGGTGATTGGAAATCATAGCACTACTCACGAGTGAAAGTGGTCGAGTGTTCACATGTGATGATTCAGTCGTGCCTGATGAGAGGTCAACGGTACAGTGATCTTGCCTCACGAACGTATGTTGGGAGTTCTAGTGCCGGCCGTGGCAGGAATAAGTACAACTGACGAGCACTTAACTAGAACGACATTCAAATCTACCGCTTCTTCTCGAAAGTGGCTTACTGGAAAGTCTATAAGAATCGGACAGCTGCGATCAATTATAGGTGATGTTTAATTTGCACGAAAATCAAAACACCCTAATACTCATCAGTAATTACACAGTCCTCGTGAACGCCAAATAAGGTTACAGACACTGTGGAATGAACGACACCTCTGGAGCATCAGTCCGCTGATAACCTTGTCCAGTTTGTCCACGGCTTATAAGGGAGCGAGATTAAGGAGTGATCTGGGATAATTAATCATTATTTCCCAACAGGGGGTTCAATCAGGGGACCAAGTGCCTCCCGTGCGCACATCAAAAAGTTTCAACCCCTTGTAAAATTCATCAAACGGTGGTAACCTAATGACCGAACAGGTTCCGCGTAAAAGTAAGCGCTGCTACCGAACAAATGTCTCTGTTTTGCAACAGAGCATTTTCTGACTGCCTTTTGGTAGACAACGATTAATTATTGGTCAGTTTTTAGTCATGTACAGTCATGATCTATCATTGCACAAGTGATAGTTAATAAGTATACTCGTAGAACGATGAGTTGTACGCATTTCAAGTACAGTGCTTCTTGGGTTCACTGGTGTTCCACTCGGTTGCGTTTTGACTTGCCAGTACTTTCTGTTTGATTTGGAAGTCTGCCAGCAGGATCCCATGGTCGAAAATTCTGTCCAGTGATGATAAGGGATTAATGGGACTTAAAGCATCTTCTGCAAATGTGCAGGTTGCGTGGGTCGTAGTGAAAGTTGAGCTCCAACATGAATATTGCACAGCTACTGGTTCAGAACGGCAAGGCAGTGCTGGTAAACATGAAACATGAAAAAATTCGAGTACTTCAGACTGTTGATTGGTTAGAAAAAAGCTGAACTGCAGTAGGGAACATAGTTTGTGACAGTGTCAACTAACATCTCTATTTATTACTGCCCACCCGATTAGCCACCACAATGAGACGTCATCCAGTGTTCCATATAAATTATTAGAGTTTAAGCGTTGAAACGGTGAGCCAAACCGAAATAGACGCTGTCATCCTTTTTGGGTAACGTGAATTGGGTAAAGGCTAGTTACTGCGAAGTAATCAGCTCTGACACAGCGCATTTTGTGTCAAAGTTGACTGCTCAAATGTGAGCAACAAGCACGGTAATTGCGCCAGTTATTCAGCGTCCGGTAGCTTACAAAAGGTGTCGGCTAGGTTACGCCATTTGAATATGATAAAATTCATTCTAAATCAACCTTGGTCGTAATTCCTTCAAACGATTGATGCACCATCTATGTGTGCCGTGAGAATGAACTTAAGGTTACTAGGTAAACAAAACTTTGTCGAACGTTCACCGATTTCTCGGCCTCTGCAATCTAGAGGTGTCCGTATGGAGGCGTTCATAAACAGAATGATTGTTTATGACACAACAACTGTTGGTTCGTCCGAATCATACATCTTCACTTGTCAGTCGTTTGTTAGTAGCAGACCATATCGAATGCTACGGACTCTCAGGGACCTAGGTTGGAGAGAACTTTCAGGCTGTAGGCGGATTTGTGTGTGAAAACATTGCGTTACTGATGCTCTTAACACAAGGTGCTTCTGCGACGGTTATTGACTTGATTCCTTTTGAATATGCCTATCTATTATTCTATCCCATGTCCGATCAACTTGTGGGTTTGAGTGTCGGTTGCTCCAGTTTGTTGCCGTTGTAGTTTTACTGCATAGACCATCAACGACAAGTTGGATTTTTTAATAGCTTACACACACCAGTAACTGTCAACTCAATACACATTAATCTAAGCAAGTAGTTTGTTTTCGCTTTCCATAAATTCTTACTTGAGTATACCCAGTAAGCCCTTCAGAAAAATGAAATGATCAGCAAGGCATGTACTCAGATTGATATTAACACAATATAGTTTTAAACACTTATCAAAGTGAGTAAAGTCTGTCCGTACACAGATTGTGAACTTCTAAGTCTCACGCCGTTACTACTGAACAAAGTAGATCACGAGGCCGCACCGGTTTTTTCTGATCACAGAGATTCGGGTTGCTTGACTGGATATTGATTCCCGGGCAGCAGTCAGCAACTTAATTACAGGCACTCAATAAGCAATTAAGGATGCATCTCTCGTTTTAATGAGCTGATTAGAGCAAAGTAACTTGGCACTAGTTGCACTCAAAACCCGTTTAATCACGCCATTATTTCACCAGAAAAAACGGTGTCCAGGCATCCCATCTTGAAGTGCCTTGTAGTGTAGACATTTTATGGTGTTAGACATGATCAAAAGATTGAGCACATCTAATCTTTAGCAGTAAAATCTGACGGTTTATGGACCATAGCGTAATGCTGTATAAGTTACATGAGTTGTCACACGGTCAGCGTTTATGTTGGTCTATAATGTGAACCGACAGGACGGACTATCATCGGCGGACAATATTGTTTCAAGAAGACCTTGTCTTTGCCCCATCATGCCTAATGAGTCCACGCATTAGGAAGTGCTTAACGGTCCTAATTGCTTAATTTAATCACTGAAGTGTTAAATGTTTTTCAGCAGAAATATATATCATTCATATTCCCACCAACTGTCGCTCTCAACCTTGTGTTCCAAACCCATTATCTAAAGCACACGTTTGGTCAACCGTACTGATTCCCGTAATATGCAACTTGGTTTGTCGCCATAACTTGCTCTTGTCCCAGACTACTTGCTCCCTCATCTTGTTTTCGGTTTTTATCAGTTTGAACACGTTAATCAACTGAAACAGACAACAGTTCCGCTTAGGGCTGAGTCACCGGCATACCAACGGTCCCTACTAAATGCATGTCAAAGATGGTAGCTGCTCATTGCTAAACTCAATGAGCAAATGATATAGCAAGTTGTGAGGAGGCGGTGAGATGGACGACGGGAACATACAACTGCTGAGTTGATACCGATGGGCACGAAAAGTTTGAGGACGTTAATCAAACGCAAGTAGATGTTTATAAACTTTCTATCACGGATGTCAGTTCAGAAAAGATCATTAGCGAGGAGAACCAGCTATTGGGAGAGGTAAAAGCTAGCTGGCCTGTATATGATGTGAAAATGATCCCGCCACCAAACAATGCCACCATGCAAGGCCTCAAAAAACGATGGAACGCCACTAGAGTTCAGTGAAACCTCAATTGTTTAGTTAGGATTAACCTACAAAATTCAATGTTTATCAACAAACGACGGAAATCTGTCTTGTCCTTTGTTAATTTCGTTTGTATCTTCGACTAAAAAAACTTGACACCTACAACAATAGTGGGAAAACGGATATTTCCTTATAGGGAAAGTCCAACTGATATCAATATCAATGAGTAAATGTGAGGTTCTGTTGGGCTGGTAAAACCGATCGGTATAACTTCTTTCTTAATTCTGTAAGTAAATAAATATTTCGATATGTCTCCCGTCAACAAACTAAGTAAGGAAATCCTGAACCAGTGAGGTGACGGGATAACAAAAATTGGCAAATTGCGCCAATAAATTTCCAGGTTAACTGTTTGCTTTCAACTTTACCGCATACCTTACCCCAACCACTTAGTCATAACTTTCAGCTGAACGCGTTTATCAAAGTTTATCACGTGAATAAGTTGTGCCCATAGATTCCGTAAAGTTTCAGTGAGGCGAGCAGTCAATCGATTTTGATTAAGCATCATCACAGGTTTTAATGACTGGCAATTTTGAAATATCGAATCATAACTAATAAAAACTCCTTTGTCGTATTCCCTGCGGAGACCTGACTTCTTCAAGCGTTGGGCACCATCAACTGCATTCAGACTCTAAGAATAGAAGTAGTAGACAAACTGATAACAATAATTACACGTTTTTCAAGAGACAAACAGGAACCTGATACACATTCGTGAGACCCAGTAAGTTAAAGTATTACTAGACGGATTGGGTACACTCAAGGTGGGATTAACTGAACAGTGGTAAGCTAATCAATATCACAGAGGTGCCTATTGTGAGTGAGCCTTAACATGACTGTTAATAGTATCTAGTTGTCGCGCAGAAATTATGCATACTCTTTCCTAGTAATCGTCATATTAACATATAAGTACCAGTGCGGATTCTGCAATAAACGAACAAATGCCACCAAAAACAATACAACAGTTTTTGTGAATACGGCTTCTACGGAAAGATGGTAGAAAAATTTAACCAGGATGAAACTGCATAATTACTTTATACGAACAATGTGCATGCAGTTAGTTGGCACTTAGCTTCAATACTTAGATTCAACGATTTAACACATTGCCGGTGAATGGCCACAATGTGCTTCACACTAACTCCCAGTTCGACAGTCGAGCAGTAGACCACATATTGCTGAAACTCACGGAATGCGTGTGAGACCAAAAGCGCTCAAAATACCACTCAAAATTACCACATTTCAGTTAACGCAGTCCAAATTGAAGAGCTGTCTCGAAAGAACCCAAAATGTGAAGATAAGTGATTACTACACGCTATCTCATTTGAAATCTGACAATGACTTCCTTACACGATTGGTAAGCACCGACGGTTCGCAAACTTCCTCTCAAATACCATTATATTATTTCTATGCATTGTCATAGTCAAAAGTACTTAATGGTTCCCAGGGAAGCAAACACAATGACTACATTGATTTCAGGAAATGAGTTCTACTCGGTCACGGCGATGCTGTGTCTGCTGTTTACAGCAATAAGCTGCCGTTTTTCATCGTTTTGCGAATGAACTGCAGGAGGTTGTCTGGCTTTTTTTACGGAGATGTTGTGAGAACCGCGACCACACTTACAGGGCTGAACTTTGAGTCAGTTTCTGCATTCTAGTAGGTGTCATTCAAACTGCCTCAGAAAAGCTGTTCAATGTCCGCTTACTATTCTTTAGAGGTCTGAAATATTGAATACCCTCAAGAATGAATCCTTAAAGTCGTTTGGCGATCTCTATTATGTTCAGTATATAATGACATGCCAACATCCTCCTTCTATCCGAATCATTCCATATACCCTCTTATGACAGAATGCGGACAAGGCAACGTGAAATTATGGTCACACAAGACCTGTTCTCATGGAAATGAGTACACAGCTAGACTCATGGCAGTAACGACGGTGGTGACATACATCCAGTCGTCACGGCAACCAACGTGTGTGACAGACTAACTTTGGATTAGTGCTCCAGCTTAACGACACCATAGTAACCTGGACGGATCCTATATTTCTGGCATTGCATTTTTTATGCTCCTGAATAAACGTTTTCTCCATACATAAAATTACAGTATTATTCAGTTTACTGCTTAGCAAAAAATTCTGGTGTTTCAGTGAGAGAAACGTTTGTTTTTGACTTACTGTTGCTATCATATTTGGTCGGGGTATAAGACAGTTGTGGAGTGCATAACGCTTTCTTCTGCATGGTGGTTCAGTTCAAAGCTACCACTGACTAACAAATTTGTGATGGGGAGCCAGTAGCGTAGAAATTCTACTGTACAAGTACTTCATGGATAAAAATAAGAATAGTATAAAAACAATTTCCGGTAGGTATGCAGAAACCAGTTGTTTTTACTTCGATCATTGTACGTAGGCTGTCCGCGTGGAGCTGACCAAACCACAAGTGAACTTCAACCAGATTTAGTAAAATGTTTTTGTCTAAGATGAAGTGGCGCGCCAGGTTTTTAGAAAAAAGGACGGAAATGGTTTACCCACGCGTGTAAATATATTTCCAGCGTTCAAGTGAAATTACCCAAATGTTAAATTGGACAACATTCGTGTTACTTGCATTGTGATAAATATTTCAGCTAACATCTTCTAAAAAGAATCAGTAGACCAGAGTGTTAGCCGTGTTAGAGTATGTCAAGGGTATATATCATTGCTACAACCAGGATTACAACTTCAGTTCACGAGACAATCGTGTTACCAGTACGCCAGTCAGTTCATACGATGTACGAGTAATTTATCATGTACAGCCGTTCAATCACACGCGTGTGTGAGTAACACTGTTGCTGACAGCAAAATAACCAACTTCTCGTGCTTTTCAATAACATTAATGGTGGTAACTTTTTAAATTTTGAGTGTGTATCAGAGTTGTTGGAACTTTTATGAAAAGCATATAACTTCCAGTGCTGCGCAAGTTTTTACTTTACCGAATTAGTTAATAGGAATATCGAAAGAATTTACATTTTATAAAGGCGACCAAATTACTTTGTCATCATCTCGTGTATCTCAGTCTTCTAATTTTAACGGTCCATGAAATAATTAATATAGTTGCCGTTAATAAGATTACTTAGTGAAACAAAAGCTTGTCGGTTAATTCCTGTCATGAATTTAGTTCAAATACTCAGAGTCTTAAAGTCAGTAAAAATATCACAGCAAATAAAACTAGGCCATTAAGTCTTATTCGACCAACCTCGGTCTGACACCTGTTGGACTCTGACGGATATAACGAGGGGAATATGCACAATCATGCGGAATAGCATACGGTTCATGTCACTTGTGTTATATATAACACCGCAATACGTATGCAAACATACGCTCCATTCGGTGTGATGGTATTTACGTTACCAATTTAATTTAATGGCGTTAAGGTAGTTGCCATTGTTCTTGGTTGTAGACCAGGTGGAAGAGGGCGAATATTAATGGGAAGCAATCACATAGATATGAAAAATTAATCTGTGCCTCTACAGCTACCTTACATTTTTATAAGACAAATATCGCACATGACCTTCAGACCTATATATGGCGACCGCCACGGTTGTTTTAGGCTCTAAGTTATTAGAATGCTAGAAGCAAGGAATACCATCTTTTATTCCTAGATCGATTCTGCACACCGTCGATAGTTTTCAATATTTCATCAACCACATACACTTCTCCAAAAGACTGGGTCAGTTATCCGAAAGACTACAAAACCAATAGCTAACAGTGTGTATTATTTTATTACAGTGTACGATAATGTTTACCTATTTCATAATACCCTCCTTCAAAGATCGCCTAATGTATCATAGCGATGTTTCCATAGAAGTGATTTTGTGCTTAAAAACACTTGTCACCTAATCGCCAAAGTAAGATTTTGTATTTGATAGAGTTGCATTCGTTGTTTTTCGACACCGGTGACCTTCTTTCTGAATACCAGAATAGTACAACAACAGAAAGCAATGTTACACGGTTTTGAAGCCATTGGGCATTTTAACGAAATTTCACCGAAATCCTGCAGAACAAAGCCCAGACCGACAGCCCATGGAGCGTACCTCTCCAACTCATAAAGACATTCTCTTAGAAAGCGCACACTGAATTGTGGAGATCGAAGCCTCCCAAAAAAGTAATTACCAGTAAAATGTTTGTTGTGGTAAAGCGAATTAACTCACGAAACATTGTCAACTATTTCACAAAGTGAATGCAGACTAGTCTGATAAACACATTAAATTGGCTTCATGACTTCACTGGTGTGAGCTTAGTCTTTCTAGTGTACCAGGTTGGAAAATGGTGAACTATGCACCTACAAAGCGGTGCTTCGGAGTCAACCAGAACAGGTATGACAGAACTCACTGTCTGATTAGTAACGTTATTCCTCAAGTCATCATTCATAAACAGCTACTCGCCATACAAAACCGTGAGTGGAAAAACATCAAATGCTAGCTCAAACGATGGGTATGTTCCAGTGTATTTTTTCGGGCTAGCATGGAGGTTAACCATGAATGCCAACTTACAATTTCGGCAGACCTTTAATCTGGCAGGTAGGCGCAATATAAGGCAATTTCCAAAGTTGAACTGTGAGATATAAACCAAGATTGCCGTTTTCATGTCGACCGTTCATGGAAGTAGTATGAACTGCCACGTTTTCACTGATCTGCAGACAGATGTACGATATGCACGTCAATCTGATCCGCCGCAAACTACCTCAAACTGCCCTGTATTTTCTGAGTGAAGAAAAAATGATTGAAACGGTAAACCTTATAATCACGGCTCCTTACTCTGCAACAGTTTAAACGAATGCAAAAGCTGAAGCGATTGAATTATTGTATACCGAGTACCGCATGTACTGAAGCGGATCCCAAATAATCATCGCTCAGTTTGCCTAAATTTATAGAGAATAAAAAACAAAACGTGTAAACTTCGCTTAGTTAAAAATATTCCGTGTTTTAAATGTACGGTAAGCATTTACAAATTAACATATCATATCCAGAAATTCCGCACATTCTTTTTTGGTATAGTCAGTTTGGTTTTAGCGAACTTCCGCTTAACAGCTTTGCTTGCACTCTTAAAAACAACACGATAAGTAATCGCATGTTAAATCTCACTCCATGATCATACCATAAATTGGCACAATAAATGTGATGCTTGTTTTAAGGCGCTGACCGTGTTTACTTGTTTTTCAACGAGGAAATTGATGAACCGACGCAAACACAAACAATTCATTAAAACATTTATCTATGGTACTCAGTGAGCACGTACAATATCTAAGCAAACTGTTTATCGTGGTGTATTTGACGGAAGCTGCGAGAAATAAGGAAATAAACTGAGGTAACAGGAGTGCCGATTTGAACGAATTAACTTTGAAAAAGTCACCCTCAAGTGTGTGATTTGCACTTAATGAAGACACTGATTTCTGCAATATCGTGTGCCTTAAAAAAAGTCATTACTCATTTAATTGTGTTGGCAAGTCGCCAGTATCCATTGTCTACAGCAAGCATATACTGATTTAGTTAGACATGACTATAAAACGGCGCAATTCACGCATTCCACGATAAATGTATCTTAGTGATATTGTCCAAATCATTTTTCGACCGGTAAGACGCACTAATTTGGTAAGAATTGTTCTGGTTTGCACGCACCTCAATAAGGTTTTCTGACATCATAAAATCAACTTAATGGCGAAGCTAAAAGTCACCAAATTTGCAACATACCAACTTAATTTTAAATGCCCCATTTTTCGACAAGTTAGATTGCCTCCAGTTTGGAAGCGTTACCAACACTGAACTGCATGTCTACTTCACATGGCAAATTTTGTTCTCAATTTCATATCAGACCAATGTTTAATTTGATCTTTTAATTTCAACTCAAAAAGTTATTTGAAAGATGGATTGAATAGCCTATTGACTAAAGTAGTTTATGGTGTACATTCAGTGCGGCTGTACTGAACGTATCTGTACATCTATGAGAAAACCATTGCTTAACAGACAAGTCTGTCTGTTTAACCCAACCCACCTTTCATTGTTTCTCAAACGGACAACCGGCAATGTGATACAAATCCTGCGTACAAATTTCATGTAATATTAGCATATCGAATTGCGTTTGCTGTATTTGTTTGACGTACAAATCTCAGTCATAATTTCATCCACACACGATTTGGCGACCCTTTTTTAGTTAACTGTATAGGCTATATACGGAATCGATATTCGATTATAAATTGTCCACCTTCATGTCATCTATGACAAATATTCTGAAAACGAGCCAAGTACCTCAAATGTTCAGACATGAGTCAACTTAAGGGTGATGTGATCTATGGAATATTGACTTTATACACACGCAGCCCAATAAGGGAAGTTTAGAATTAAGCGGTTAAATGATGGTAGTGTCCACATTATCTAGTCAGAGTGCGGCAAACTGAGTGATTCCCTTAATCAGTGTTACAGCAACACTGTAGACTGTCTGCACCGAGAAGCTAGTGACGACAACCACCAAATGCTTAATAAGGAATTCATCCGTTCACTCTAGTGATTGAATATTCAATCAGACTACAACAGGATCTTAACAGTTGTTATGTTTAAACACAGTATTGAAAAATCGTTGATGTCAAGTTGTCATCGACAAGTTTATCTACTAAATAACTCATTCAAAGTTCTTGTCTAAAATAACATGAAGTATTGTTTTATATCAACGATCACGGATAGAGTCGAATACTGAATCAGTGTAGAAATGTTGTGTTGTGGCGCATATATATGAATCTTGGTTTGGCACAACTTCAAATGGGCGGTCAAATAGGATGACAGACTTGCTGCTTGCGTTAAAACAGTGGGAGGCTACATAAACTTTAATAAGAATTTTCAACCAAAGCATATATTTGTGAAAGGCTAATTACTGCTGCTGGAAGAATACAAAATAAGCTGAATATTACGTATTTTATCCCTTGAAAAATAACTTGTTTTATGACAGTTGTTCCCATTAGACTCCAAACAACACATAAACGTTTGGAATCTGTTATATGATGTCCCGGTTTCTTCATTTTTCTCCCGAATCAGTTTACTATCCTCGACTCGCTTTGGTCACTTCCACCAAAACTGCTGACCCTGAAGCAAACAAGGAGATTCAGTTCAAGTGTGTTGCTATCAGCTGTGGTCCGAACCTATTCACACACCTAGAAAGTTTGGTTCATCGAATACCTGCGAATCCATGTACCCGCCAGGGGCGTATCGTGAATTGTGCAAACATGCAGCTGGTCAGATTGCACCAAGCCACTCCGGAAACTGAGGGTGGGCATACACCCGATACAGTTCTTGTAACGGACGGTCACGTGGTTCCCGAGGTGGGAAAATTCATGACTGGACTGAGGGTACAGGAATCTTCTGACAGTGACCTGATTGTCAACATACCAAGAAGCAAGTTTACAATTTCTGATCTCCGGCACTGAATCAATACTAATTAACGTTTATGTTCTAGTGGACATATTTTTACTGGTTTCAAACTAAACGAATGGCCATAATCGCTGGTCATTTCAAGCCATTTAGGTACAAAAAATAACCAACAGTTGAAAACATTTCAACATGGTAATGAGTCCGTCTAAAATGACGCTCACTTTCTGCAAATAAGTGTAATCAGTAAATTCTCATCTCGTTTACTAGAACCCCGTATAAAAAGTCCAAATGTTGCATGTTTCAGGCATAGTGATTAACATCCTATCAAAAAGCCCACCACATTAGTTAGACGTTTTTCAAAACACGAAAGATGATGGACGGAAGAGTGATGATCGAAAAGTCATGTCTAAAAGGCTGATCAAGCGACGGACACAAATTAAAATAAGTCTTATTCGTTGGATGAAGGTTGAACTGAGCTCTTCAAAGTAATGCTGTCACCTAACACTTCACCGCGTACTCAAGGTTTGCTAGAACATGGCTTCTTTGGAAATGTTGCTTTCAGTGAAATATTCGCAGCCACTAGGCACTGTGCATTTAAACGTGCTTCATGAGGTTGGTTAAACTACGTTAGACATTACTTGAGTTGACTTGGATTAACAATGGTTGAAAGGCGTTAAGTAATATTGACTCTAGTAGTCTACTTCCAAACAGACGTTCTGCACTAAGTTCACTGATCGTTTCGGACAAACTTTTGCCACAGTTCAATCCAACTAATTGCATGGAAAATATCTAGGGTTTTGTAGCCTTGAACGCAATGTTGTCAAATATATCGATTGACGCGCTGGCCATCAGCCACTGGTGAAAGTAAACTAAAGTGCAGTATGCATATTTAAAAATATCAGGAAAATTTCCACACTGCAGCCAGTAGCACGGTTATAATAACGATTTCAGATGACCTTCATATTGACAGTTCACGTCACAGGAACCCAACGTTTTATTTGTTAGACATGCGGCAAATCTACAACGGGAAGTGCGTGCTACTAGGTGAAAGCGCTCCTGATTCCCAAACAACTTTCCAAAATAAAAGCCCTCTGAGCATGTTTGACCCCCATTCCTCTAATTCTCGAATAAATCAGAGCTTTTTGTCAAACGTTCCCGAACGAACAATTGTTCTATCCATTCACACGTGTAGGAATAATTTTATTGAAAATTGTTGTCACTTTGGCATCACCTCTAGAAAAGTGGTCTTGAAAACTATGTTCGACTCTGTAAGAACAACCTGTTCGATAGCGACCAACGCACGGGTGAATCTGGAGGTTGCGCGCTAAGCTAGTCGTAACTAGTATAAAGTTTCTTTGAATACCAAAGAAGAAACTGAATTACGGATGTTGTGTGTGTCGTTTACACGCGTTTTCCAGACCCTTGGTTAAGCAACTATTTTAGTTCTATTCTCTGAATCCTCTATATCTCCATCGTCAGCAGATGAACAACGGTGACGTCAGTGAACTTGGACCTCAAGTAGTAACAGTTTTAGAGAGCTCAGCAAACAGTCGCGATTTATAATACACTAATAAATAATGGTTCATTTTTTCATGAACTTGAGTGGCAATAAACATCAGGATATGCAGCGAGTGGATTAAGATAGAGAAAGGGTTAAAACATGATGGGGATACATGCAGACTAGAAAACGTTACTATGACGGAAAATGCCAGAAAAATGATACAGGTAAACCAAAAAACAAGTTACTTCCTCATGCTTACCCCTGCCTCCAGTACGCTTGTCATGGTCAGTCAAGTAATTCAGCATAGATTACCCACCTCAAACGTCCTGGCTTTCTACAACGCCCTTGAAAGTTACCTTATAATGTCACCGCGTGTTTTCAAAAGATTTTCAACATTTTTGTGTGAGAAAACTCGAAAAATTTAATGAGCTGCTAACCTATTACCTGCTGGAAATAAATTAACGTTGGACAAATTGTCAGTGAAATTGTGACAGCAGGATTACCCCATTTCGTAAAACGTACCAGTTCAGGTCACCCCCGTGGTGCCGGTCGACCCTGGAACGGTCATTACAGACAATTATCAGACCGTTTTTTGAACCCATTGCCTACCATTTTGCTTCCTTTATCCACATGTTTTTATTCTGCATAATATCATGTTGACTGCAACTCATCATCATCAGGTTCACTGTTGTCTCCTAAGGCTTCAATTGTGAAGCGACCAGACCGAACTCACGTGTAACTTGAACGCTATCCCTATCTTCATAACCATTCCTACCCGCTGATGATTTTAATCAGAATATTATCACGGACAAACTACCCAGTTTTGCGGTTATTAAAGTTTACTTATCTTCCATATTAGGCAAGTTAGATGGACTGTCCCGACGGAGATGTCCGAAAACAATAGACTACTCCGAGCTATCTTTTCTGAACTGACTAACTTTAACGTCAAAGTTTGTTACTTTTTATCAGTACACCAGAAGCTTGCCAATGAGTTTCATCTTCACCGTCAAAAGTAAGGATGTAATGAAGCCCAGCTTTACCTTGACTTTGTTGAGCGTGAACTGTATAAAAGCTACACGGTTCGTCTGCGTGTAGATTGAGTGATTTCATGCGTGCCTGCAAGAATGGCTTCGTTGTACGGAACAAATGTTAGGTCAAACCTCTGTTTCTTTTCTGTCCAGGGATTTTCGGTGGCCTGGCGTGTTAGTCGTGAAGGAGGGAATCTATTTAATGAGGTCCAAAGTAGGGGATTAGGCCAGATGAACTTTTAATTAGAACTGTCTCACACGAAATTATGTAATGATAATGAACGAAATCAACATACTTTATATTTAAAAATCCATTACACCATCAATGGTGCCCAGGAGTTTCACCAGAACTTAGAATTCCCTGAAAACAAGCGTGCAAAAGCAAGTAGTGAATGGTACAACCATTTTGAAAACAAGTTTGTGTTGATAGAAGACACGCGCGTCGAAATAGTGACTTCTAACTTTGGGGGAAACATCGTTCACACAAAACAACACATCCACATTATTCTATTGTTAGTAGACTTGCCCCAGGTAAAGGCGTGACATCTTCGTAGGCAGGTGTGCGACCACTAAGAAGTTACTTTACTGATCATCCTTTTTTATAGCAAATCAAATCCCAATGCACCTGGGCGTACGAAATTGAGAGAGTGGGTTTGCCACCATGTTGGCGGATTGGACAAATTATCACTTAAAACAAGCGAATAAGACCAAATAAGGTGGTTTACGCACAACGCTACCGCATGAGTATATATCATAAAACTAATGTCATTGTGAGACGGTAAGCTTATTGTTAACTCGCGAACACAGGCAAGTCAGCACTGGAAAAACATATGGCAATTCCACGGTGACTTATGGGTCTTTGCTGATAAAGCTATCTCGGTTAGAAACTGGATTTGGTAATCCACCATACACATCCAATAATATGAATTCCACTCAAACATGACTGTGATCGGCCGAATTGCTGTAAAGGTTTGGTCATTATTAACTCAAAGCCAACGGAGTTACGGCCGAAACACCTGCCTCAGGAATACGGCGGCGTGAATCAAGATCCGCCTGAATTCACGTTTCTTTTTTCAGCTAAACGGCATATGTTCACGTCACTGTTAACCGTGTGAAAGAAGGATCACGCTGAAGTTAAACAAAAACACAATGTAGTTAGCTGTAAAAATGACAGAAAATATCCTACCAGTACCGACGTTCTGACCCTAAAAAAACGTGGAATTTGGCTGTTTGACTGATCAGACCTTAACACTTAGAACCACACGGGACACCCTCATTTGGAAATTCAACATTAGTTTTGGAACGGTTAGATTAGTTAAATGCGTCACTTCTTAAGCTTCAAATATAGAAGTTTCAGGATAACTAATAGATGTGTGCTGGCAGAGGACTGGGAATTAGGGAGTATTTTCACCGAACGAAATGATGGTTTCAGTCAACGGATGCAGACCGTTTCAGCAAAGAGATTGAAACCTAGTTTGTGTGCGCTCAGAAGAAGTTCGCAGCGGATTTGTGCTTGCTCTGACGTGCAAAATCTAAAACCCCTCCCAACTTCTGATTAAGATGATTTATTTGCCGAAGTATTTTAAGATGTCCGTATTTCTTGTGCGTTCTGGAAGTACAAAACTAGATCACACGTTACGGTCGTAAACTTCGATTTTGCTTGTTTAATACTTTACCCGCTCAGGCTCTGCAGCTACAGAATGATTAATATTTTACAAGGCCTCCTATTAACGTCGAGAAAAAACAGCACAAATATGCCTCATACATGTATCTAATACTGTCATATTTGATGCAACATAGTCAGGAAAAGCATATGGGCAGCAGAGTTAGAATAATATTATAAATTTAGCAGTCGTCATCAGAACTGCTGGCACCCACGTCCAGCGTGTATGCAAAGTAGATGCCTGAACAAGCAAGGCTTCTCACGTCCAAGTAACACGTGTTGCTTGGAACCCAAGAAAATTATAAATAAAAGTTGAACATCATCAGCTGATCAGAACGTTCAAATTCAGATGGAATGTCTGGCTCGCTTACCTTGAAGAAAAGCAGTAGGTCAGAGGTGAGTTCATTGTCGGAGCTAACTGGCATTCCGCATGAAGAGAAGTTGGCCTTCAGCTTATCTGCTGCTGAGCTAACCGTGTTAGTCATAAACCAGGCGCGATCAACTCTTTAAGCTCAAACCTTTATTTACGACTAATGTCCAATTTACTTGATCTTCTAGAGAGAAACCAAGTCAGTCTCCTTATCAACGTCAATCAGTGATTTTTAATTAGGAGTTCTCAGTCATTTTAAACGTGGCTACTTTAAGGATTTGAGTTTCGGCAATGAAAGTTAGCCAGACAGCCTTCACATCTCCAGGTGCGCCACATAGGAAATTTATTTGTAGTCAAGTGTCAGTGGTTTTTAAGTTGGAATAATTAGCCCATTCTGAAGAATTATGGTTGTTGTATCAGCGTAATGTACGTTACGTGCAACTGAATTCGTGTGATGATCCTCGGCGGTATCTTGTGGCAATCAGTAAAACTGAGCAAGATGGAGAAAGACAAAGGTACTAGGTGAATTACATATTAAAAACGGTTGGTCCCAGTGACCAACAGCGAAGTGGTGGACAGACGTTTCCACGAAGCTGGGTCTCATCAACACCAAGCAGGTCGGAAAATCGGATTCACGACCCTTGACAGATTATAGTGAAAGAACGTATCTGCTAGACGACGCAGTCACGGTCAACGGGGTTGTAGGAAGGCATGCGGATTAGTTTCCTTATCCGTTGCGCTTCCTTTTGCTTCTAGGCTGAAACCGACCAACCATTTTTTGGTTGGCCTGCAAACGAGTGAGCATCTGCCACAGCCTCTTAAAGGAGTGAGAAAGCGTTTTGCAAACTGTGGTGATCAGTTAAAGCCTGTGAGCAAAATGAAGCACAGCGGCTAAGGAAACGAATTACATGTTCCGTCCTGCTGGACACAGCTGTGAGCAAATGATCTTGCGTCTGCTATGGTAGAATTAAATTCAACATACAGGGAAAAAGTTCCAGCAGAATGACTTGAATAGTTCTGCAGCCGTATGGTAGCAAGTAAAAAACGTCGGAGAATGGAATGTGTGAAACCAACCAAGCCAATTACGCTTATCATTGACAATTCTTGGCGTGCAGCAAAACACGCATTAAGCCTTTACTTGACAGGAGTAATTCCGACCACGAACCTATTTGAATAATTTATCTGGTCTTCCGCGTGATTGCCCGAGTCCTCGTTTGAAAACGTTAACTGGTCACGCTGTCACCGCGTACTTTGACGAAATGTTTTAGACTGGACACGTCCGGAGACTGGTCAAGAATTGAGCGGAGTTCAGACAGCCAACTTGATGTTGTGGCTTCGGCGAATTATTTTTAAAAAAAAGGTCGTTTTGAAAATCCAGTTACAGGATTGACAAAGTTCGTTTTGACTGGCACGGGGTCAAGTCTGTTGCTACGTAGTAACCCTTGGTCTGAATAGCGCATGGAGATTCGTGATTTAAGCAGCATATCTGAACAGATCATTGAACTTGATAAAGTAGCGCAGCACTGTTGTTGCCCACTGTACCTTTCCACTCACTACGTGTTTCTGATAGTATGTACTGGAGAAGTTTTAGATATTCAGTAGAGGTTGATGGCATACAAGTGAATTAAGTAGAACGTAAAGACTTACACAGCGATCTGTCTCGGACACTCCAGAAATCAACTCAGTTACTTACTTAGTCTTTTAGGTAAACGCACTGCATTTAAGATATTGTCATTCTTATGTCTTACTTGTGAGAAAACTCACTCAACGTCTGACCTACTCGCAATATTGTCAACCAAACTTCGCCAATTATTTTGCGGTCTATTTGAAGCATAACTGGTTTCTGTTACATAAATTTACGCACCGTTGAGATGTTCTTTCTTTTTTACACTGTTTAACACTGTCTAACACGAGATACCGTTTTCTGTTGACAGGAAACTTGAGTGTAGAGAACTAGTAAGCTCTGAAGCTGGAAACCCAAGTGAACTGAACAAGACTATTCATAGTAAAGGTTCTTATGACACATTACTGTTCACACAGTACAATTCAGAACGTTCATAACTGATCTTGATAATGAAGTGATCATTCAGGAATCAGGGGAAATCAACTAAACATGAAGTGTGGTAGGTAGATACACTTCGTAAATAACTCATGAATTTCGAATTTACAATAGCACGAGCCGGGATCTTTTCATGTCGAACACATAGGGAGTTGGATGGGTAGTCGATCGATGATTTAGGAAAGGTCATTAAATCGGGGGCAAAATCAAACTCAAGAAACACCTTATCGGAACTCACAAAGTCGATTAATTGTGGCCTCCCGAGAAAGAGACGAATTCGCATTACATAAGAGTTCCATATTCCCATACCTAAAGACAGAAGGGAAGAAAAGTAGGCAAAAAATACCGAGGTTACCGATGACGTCCAATCAGACTGGCTTAATCAGGCTCTCAGTCAGGCACGAACTGATTAGTCGTACATGCGACAAGGCCAGTGAACATCTGGGTTACGGTGCATGTTGGATTTTTCAGGTGGAGTTAATGATAAAACGCAGTATGCCTTGGGAAGCCGTTGATTTTCGGCGTGTCGAAAACAGTGAAAGTCAGAGAACATATTTATGCTTACTGAAAGTGAAACTGTAAATCTGTGGACAACACATTTTAACGAAGGACGAATCCTTAAATCCCGTCTGTAGCGTTTAGTTTAAAATGATCACCAGATCAGTCTTGGATCTTCATAGGACAGCCAAATGGAATCACTTTGTTCCTGACCTTAATCTAGGTGATGGCGTCAACGTGACAGACTGCGAAAATATTTAAGTAGCACGTTGATTCCATTCTGGGGACTCTACACACGTGACACTTGTCCAACAGATGAATCGAAAAGAATTGATGGATTGGACGGTGAATTATGTTAGGTGGCAAGTTGTTTCAGGACATTAACTCTTCAGAACCAAATGGTCAAAATTCAACGTACACCTTGCCACACCACTGCCTGAAAGACCGGCTGTCAGTCATGCACACCGGCCGCAGACTGAGCCTCCGACCTTATAGCCTGACCAAAATCAAACTTTTTGTTTTGTGTATGTCCAAACTTGAATTTCATTGTGAGTCACAAACATGGGTGTGATACCATAGCGTTCCTAACGTCGTGCATCCTTGTGTAAACCAGTAAAAACGTGCTCAAACGTTTCGGACACTTGTCCGATATCTAGCGAACTATCGGCAAAGTTGTCGCCGACATATTTTAACTGACTGCCTGTTACATTCATCAGCCGGAATTGTCTTCCTTTAACTTTCATGCAGAACGTCTACTGAACGTCGTGTACTATTAGCTTCTAAAACTCATATCAGAGTTTAAATTGGTTCACTACAGAATCATGCATGCACTGCGCCGAGTCCTAACATGTCCATTCATTGGACCATATGCCTTCATAAGTGTGGTCTTTGTTCTGGATGTCAGTAAACGAGTGGTCTTCCTTTGTTTCAGACACAGTAGTAATCAAACATCCTGGGTGAACAGAACAGAAGAACCGGACAAAAGGTACGGCTAACTGATCACCACGTGTGGGACGTCATTCAGACATGAGAGGCGCCTGTCCTTGCGCGCACGATGGCAACTCCCTGATACCGCTGACTATCATTCATCACGATCGATACAGCGTAGAATTGTCGTTAGGCTTGCTTCTTGTGATCTTCAGGTTTAAAATTAGAATGCCAAAAACAAGAACTACTTTCCACATTCCAAAATGAGAAATGTGACATTCCTTTAACTCCTGCCAACAAAAACATCAAGCAGCAAACAAAAGTGTGTACCGCGGACTTTTTACGAACTGATCAATGAGGGAATAGTTTTTCTATTACGCTTTCCAATCACTCCCTACAAGTTTCTACAGTGAACTTTATGCAACGCGTTGCAATCATATAATTATGGTACTAACCATCCAGTAAAAATTGTCAGGTTAATTAAATTTCGGGTGAATTCATCAAAGTATGCAACATAACGTTGCACTGGGTAACCAACTAATGTTAACGCCATAAAAAAAATCAAATACGAGCTGGATTATTTAATGTCATTTGTTTCAGCACCATATGGAGGTTCGGAAAAGGACTCATAGATCCTGAAATGCAGCTTTCTGAAGTTTACTTATCAACAGTGGAGCTATTCTGTCAATGATTCGGCTGACAGTTCTTTGATAACCTAAAGCCGTCTCTCGCCTCCGCCATCAACAGTCATATACACGTGAAAATAATAAAGTATATGTTATATAGAGCTGAGCTGTTACAATTTTGCAAAGTTCCAACATCAGGTATGCTTGACAAACCAACTTCCAGTTTTCTTCGAATGAGAGGATGTATGGATTATTTTTCTAGTCGGATTTGTTTCCCGGCTGTGATGTTTGAGCACACAAGTTCCGAAGCAATTAGAAATATTTTGATAGGGTTTGGCCACCGATTACGTAATCCGAACGAGTCAGTAGTCGACCGAATGCCAAATAACGCAGGAGGGCTTCAAACGACTCAGCCAGTGAAGTGGATGAAAGTGACTTTCAGCAAGGTTTGTTGATCTGCTCACAGTCTAGGGAATGTGCAGTACCCAGGTCTAGTCATTCCAGTGGAATATATGGACCTCAAACCAATTCCACGAGAACAGCTAGGTGAAAATTTTTGGTGTGCACATTTTTCTAATTTAGAAACTTACGGACTGTGGGCAGCAGATATGCATGTTAACTTTTGTCACGGATATAATGGGAAAAAATATGAACGAATTGACTGGCTGGTTGTTCCAATAGTAAGAGTGAAAGTATGAAGTGATCCATTTTGATTGGTCACAAATTTCTCCTCTTAAAACAATTACATTCAGTTTTTCTGTGGTTTTCACGTACACGTCCCAGTAATTTAATCAAACGTTGTAAAAGTCGATAGCAATACGTTGGGACTGTAAGCATGAGAAATTAGTTCCTTCATAAGATGGACATAATCAGAACACTTCGCTCTTATGATTTCAAAGCAATCGATTCAATTAGATGACTGGACTATCACTAACTTGTACTTAGGGTTCTTCTGTTGTTTGTTTAATTAATGCGGTTGCAGTGCCATTCTTTTTTCAAGAAGACGTGACAAATTATTATTCATTCAAATAAACGAAATCTCATTCTTTCAGTAAATAAAACCATGTGCCCGGAGCTATATACGGGTAACCTGTTTATGAAACAACCATATGATGGATAAAACTTCAATACGTATGTACCAGCTCGCTCAAGGGTACGTGTGAGTACTTGAAGTGTTAGACAGAACGCATCTTATTCAAGAAGCCAGACGAGAAAAATCACCTGCTAGCGTCACGTGAACCAGCGTTGCATGCATCACCTTTTCGATGAGTCCAGTTAAAAACAGGTTTTTTTCATATTCTTGTCCATACAAGTAAACCACCAAGTAGCCGGAGTTTTTTGTCCATCAATGGGACTAGTCTCCTGTATCCCCTAATAGGCTGATCTGATTTTGTCGCAGTCTTTGTCCATGGTGAACTAGCGGACAACATAAGATAATTATTGCCCGACTGTATTTGGCACAGTAAACGAAACATACATTTATTGCGTATTTTCGTGTAGTTTGTGTGTAAGTATTTACGTGTTTTCATTAAATAACTAAACTTCCACGTATTCGTGAACAGGAAAATAACTTCTCGACCAAAAACGTTGGACCGAACACCGAAACACTAGTGCATTCTATGGTTGTGCAAACGGTGTAGAAATGTGCACAACGGAACGTTTTGACTATTTTTCATTTTCCAGGTGCTAAACAATGTCTCATGCTTTTATTGTTAAATATTAGGCCACTTGGACCTAATGAATGTCCATTTTCCGTGTACTCTGGACAAAATGTGAGTTTAACTAATATCCATTGATCACTCGTGTTGCAAGTGATCGGCACATCTGTCACCTGCTGACCAAATGGGTGAAATCTCGAAGTCCAGAAACTGTGCTGTCAATGAGTGTTCTTCGTCGTAAAACCGTATAAACCGGCTAAACAAGCAACAGTATATTGTGTCAATGATCACTCTCTATGCAAGAGTACACAAACACGGATATGAAAGTTCCCATTTCATTTCGATACTTGTCACTAAACAGGGTTAAAAATGTACACAACACCATTAAAACTCTACAAAACTTCTTATTAAATCACTGACTGGACACGGATTATCTCAATCAACATTTTTTTAGTTTACTGATTTAAACAGTAAAAACAGTAATGAAGTTGAATGAATGATTACGCAGAAAAGCGTAACTACATAGCTTACACTGCTCACAAAAGACATTAGGGAACATAAGTTAATAAAATTCAGCATGAGTTCTGTACACTTTCTGTACGAGTAACTGTTTTATCACTAACGTTTAAACCCAAATCCCGGTGAACATTTGCCTATATATGTACGAATTACTCGCGTTCCGGAAAAATTCGGTCTAGAATAGTTGCAAAATTGTCTATTTGCACCAGTCGATTACCTTACAGTGTTTTAACGCAACAAAGCGTTTATTTGTTCATTTATTTCAATAATCTCAAAAGGATTCAGACTGATGATGAACAAAGCGAATTATTATGAATTGGCCCGTTTCCGTAGCAACCTATAATCGAGGTATCATACAATTGAAAACATCTCACTCAGCTGATGTGAGTGTGAAATGAACCGAAATGTTTTATTTTCGGCTATAGTATGAAGAACAGTATATTTATCTATCTGAAAACGTTTTTTTCAGGAACCCTACTCCCATCATCTCAAGTGCCAGTCAGTAATTCCTCACCTTTAGTTAGTAAATCGCCTGTTGAAAAGAGAGAATTAATTCCTAACATGCCAAAATCTCAGTCACGCATTACTGTAGGGTCTGATGAATGCCACGGTGAAGTTTCGTACCGTAAGCTTGTGAGAAAAGACCGTGAAAATGTACCTCTCAGCACGTCTTTTCAAACAATGCTACATGCTACACTGAAGACAGTTCTGCATAATTGAGTTTCTGTAGAGTTGGGATTATTTCTCTAATTGATTTCAATGTACAGATGTCCAGTCTATTAAGAATGTGTGTGACCAGAAGCAATTGTATCTTGACTGGACATCCACAATAATCCAAGTCAGAATACCTTATTACGCACACATTACCACAAATGGCTTGCTCTACACTGCTCATGGTTCCACAAGCACGTCCTACCTCATGTAAAACCGCGGGACAATGTTAAAGGAAAACGAGTAACCGGTTCGGAATTCCACTCAATGGCACTAACCGGACAAAGTGACCGGCACACGAATTCACATTTGGGAATTACAAATATTCTTCTTTAAACATGTTGATCACAGTCTGAACGAAATGCTTTTTTCAAGACTCACTAGTCCAATACACGACACAAGTCTTCCGACCAAACAGGACCAAATGAATTAACATGTTTTCTTCCCCAAGTGTTTATCCGGTCCACTTTAGTTACCAGGTAGGTGTATTGATTCGTAACGGAGAACTACGATAACTGTAAACGGTTCTTTTGCCACCATTCCAGTTTTTGTTTCACATGAAGAAGCTATAAGTGAAATTTGTTGAAAAATATTCGGCGAAAATTCACTCAAATAGCAACCTGTGCAATAACAAACCGGCTGGTGGGGTCAACACAGTTTCACTCTAGGGTGAGTCATGACGTAATCTCTACAAGATATCTTTCAGCTCACAAACTAACAGCCAACTGACGATAGTAGACATTCTTCCGTTGACTTTCAGCCTGCTTATGTCCGTCTTAAGCTTGTGACCTCAGCTATGCCGGCAAGTTTTGTTCCTATTAACCAGTACCTTTCATTGTTAATCAATGGTATTTCCTAGACTGCAAGCCTATCTTTGTCTCCAGCGCATAAAACCGGTTGTCACAACGTCCAGTCAACGGGTGGCCGGCTTCTCGTGGTAGTTGGCTAAAACGTATGCGTATGCGCTTTCGCCAGTCAGCCTATCATGAAAAGCCGAAACAGCGTGCATGTACTGTCTTTCCATGTGTGCCTAACGGACTGCCAGTGTTGACTGAATTTGACAAGGATTGCTTAGAAAAAAAGAAACTCGGACTAAATGTTATGTTTATGGGCCGGAATACTGTACGAAAAATGTCAAACAACGAGATGAAAGAATGCAGTTGCCCGACCTATTAACTCATCATTTTGTCATGATCGAGCATTCTTGAGACGCACAAACACTAATCAGGTTATTAGATATCATGAGTAAGTTGACGTAAAAACTCCAACAGGTAACCAAGTTCGTCCAGTTTATACAAGTTTTTTACCTCATCACCGTGTAACTGAAACTTCGAAAAGACCGATTCTTTTTCAGTTACTTAACTGAAATTGTAACACCCTGAAGTGTACTTCGTTCGACGAGGTGACAGTCAAAAGTTCACTTTTGATAAGGTTGTTAGATGGATCTTTGAACCACTGAGCGGAAGCAAGTTGCGCTACATTGCCATGCACGGATCCATGTGATGTGCCACGCAAAGCATAACGAACACAAACAGTTCACATTTTGTACAATTATTATTCACATCCACAGCGCCGGTTTGGAATCTTGTCCTCTGATGCCCAATAATACCAGTGGTTAGAACACCTCACTTATAAGCCTAGTGTGGAACTATTCATCACTCTCGGTTTATCAAAGATGCTCTTCTGTCCCTCGGAAGTTCCGTGGCTCGGGAACACATATACGTAAGATGAGGCAGATGATACCTTTGCCAACATTCAGGCTGTTATAAGTTATCCGGCTATACAGCTATTATTTACTATGTACAAGTGTTCTCCAATCACGTTGAAATAAGTTTAACTGAGATTCACATAACACAACCTGTCCAACGTCATATAGCTTGCTAATTCTTCTGATACCTTCTGAGATGGCTGAAAGATATAAAAAGTATTTCACACGTATCTATGCAAGTTTAACGGTCGTCCACACGGATTTTCAGAAATGCCCCGATAGCAGAACACACGTGTGCGGCAAGATTGTGGTAGCAGGTGAACTCGAGAGTACCCGAAAAAATGGAAGATAACAGAAAATCAACGGCTGAAACGTAACCAAACGTGGCTTTTACAAGAAGGAAATGCACACACCAGATTCCTTCCACACAGTCCCATCACACGCAAAATCTGAGGGATTACTGGTTACCGTCTCTCAAAGTAGATAGATGTCTTCATCATATAACTGATGTCAGTATATGTCAGTTTACAACTAGACGTAAGTAATTCGCTATTTTAGATAGGTTTAAATAAATTTGAACTTCAGGCCACTCTGAGCGAGGTAGTATCATTGTCAGATCGACTCCGGTTTCCATAGTTCATTCTCTCACGACCTTGTTTATGTATTAACCCAAAGGCAGACCATATTTGTGCAAAAGCTTTCCATATTCAAGCTTTCTTCTGGTGATTGACAAAGAGCAAACTCGCTCACTGGTTCTGCGTCATTTTTCACGAGGTATGTATCGATAAAAATTTATCTTGCCAAAATATTTTGATGTATATCCGCCTTTTGCATCAACAATCCGACTGTGACCACTAGGATCCTTCACCCCACAAATTGAGTAGAAACAGTGCATGAACAAATCGAAGCAACTTTCACCCTTGTGATCTTACTTGGTCTGTCCATGCAGGCGATTTATCTACATAAAATTTCATTAAAGAAAAACTCATTCATGAGCGCCTTCCAACAACTTATCCATCAAAAACTTCTCAAAGTGGATTGCATATACAGTAGTTGATATTACAGTAAGTACTATCCGAAAGTACATCGTGAAGGATTTCTCTGAAATTCAGTTTTATGATAGACAATTGAATGGATCACTTTATTGTTTGTCACGCACAATAGACGGTATTCGAGACCCAATTAGCAGTTTCAACATAGTTTTAATTAACCTATTTGATTTTTCCGTTTTCGGGTTGTCAAGGAATTAGAAAACATTCTGGAACCTCCCAACAATTAACACAATTTTGATTTTCAACATTTCTTTTTTACCATGGATTTTTTCGCTAGTCTACTGGAATAGAAAAACTGTCATCAACTGTGGAAGGTGTTCACTTAAAACCACTCAACACAAACAATATTCATTAAAACACAAAAATATTACTAAGCAGGTTTACTGAAGTCCGTGAGTTCGAACTCAAACAAACGTTTCCATCTCGGGTCCCCTAAATAGAGCTAAAATTTACTGACTGCATGTTCTGCCGAGATCGTTTAATTTAGTCGTTGATCATACTTGAGGCTGGCCAAACATTCATGCACGACGGTTCGATTGTCTCATGTGAGGCCAACGGAACGGTGACCAACAAGGTTACCGAATAAGAGTGTCACCCAAGGTTCACATCCCACTAGTGGCAAAGACAGATACTGTCCATGATCAAGACGTGTTTTGTGTGATAGCTTCCAAAAAAAAGCGGAATATCCGAGCAGTCATAAATTGTGCTCAAATGGAACCACCCAATTCTCCAACTGCTCATCAGTAATCCTGATTTTTCTGCCTTCATGAACATTATTTACGAGCGAATAGTAATTCTGACGAACCAGAATGAAATAACACACGCGTTCATGTGATTCTTACATTTGTACAAACCGTAGTGTTTAGACAGTTTTGACTGGAACAGACTGAGTATTCTGTGGGATATATCAACCTTTCCAATAATATTCTAGGTCGTGAACACTGTTGTATCATTGTCTTAGTCTTTCTCAGCATAAAGTCACTAGTGGGTACTTAATAAGTCATGACTCAGCTACCGTTCTTTAATCTAACTTTAATTTCAAAGCAATCGACCCAGCCACTCAGTACTTCCTAACGTACAAGTAACTTCTGACATCACTGTAATGAGCCAGGTCGGAGTGTCGAATGGTGTTTCTACACCGCATACAGAAGCAACAGGGCGGTGTTTTCAAAGTAAGCGGTTCATCCAATGAGCCAACGACGTAAACCGAACACAGTGAGTGTTTGAGCACTAGGTTAACAAAAAGTTATTGAATAGACAATAGTGAACAGCACTGCTAAATGGCGGTTATCAAATACGGCTTACGGTAATTGGTAACAACCGACAGATCGCCAATTATCACTAGAGGCGGTCACGATCAGAAAGTGGTATCCAATGCCTGTCAGTACCAGCTAGTGTGAAGATGGAGAGAAGCATATAGACTGCTGATTTGTCCTTGTTATATATACTCATCAGTGTATAATATCAACCTTTATGGGCTTTGATTTCGGATCATGTGTTAGAGAACCTAATCTGCGTGGCACACCTCCAAACACACTAGTGCCCATAGGCCATAAAATTTCATTATAAACTATTTAGAGCAATAACTACACATTATTCTACTTTATTTTTCGTTGGTTCATTAAAAGAAACACTTTGCACCTAGGTCGTGCACTTGGATGTCGTTTACTTAAATTTTTTAGACACAGTTAACTGGGAAACCAAGCCTTATCCTCTGGTATGATTTCATGAGCCATGAAAGTGTTTGAATAAATCGCAACTTGGAAGCCTCTATCTATGTGCACTTTAGGTAGACATGCTGACCTTCCATAATCCAAGTTTAAATCAACAATTCCTATTTGACCTTGAAACTAAAAACAGTCAGATTATTCCCACGTGGTGCTTAAATCTGTGGCAAATTATCTGACCAAAGGTTGTTGGAACCAAATGGAATTTGGTGGCATGGCGAGTTCCGGTGAAACAGTCAACTGACTGTTTGAAAGCTGAGATGTCAAAATTAGAGGTGACAGCGATACCACATACTTTTGATCTATGAAGACAGTTAGGTAGCTTGAAATCTAATCGGACATATATTTAAACGGTCGGTGTCTTCAAGTTCATTCATGAGATGTTACGGCTATATTTATTCTGAACATTTCTCCACTAGGTTTGTACAGTAACATCAAACTATTCTGTCAAGGTTTACCCGAGCGGTGTGTAGTAAGACAGACTGCGGAATATACTAGCAAAGGTATTTAAACTGTAAGTGAAGAACTCAGTTGTCGATTGAATATAATTTCTGCCAGCGTGCGTTACGTTGGAATGTTCGGATTGCAACTATTGCCTTCTACAAAATATCTAAGCCGGACTGAAAGAAAAACTCGTGTTTCAACACTCATATTTGGGCAGTAACGGAGCATTGGCTAACTCGCTCACGTGTCATTTATATGCTGGTCAAAGTAAATTTTTAAACTAAGACGTGGTTGAATACCTCATATTCAGTCTTATAAGAACGAAACTATAGTCAATCGAGCAAGAAATCCGAAGCAGTGTGAAAAAAGCTTACTCTGGGCACAACATTTGCGTTCTAAAATGGGGTTTCACAGTTAATTTTGCCCTTAATATGGCTATAGTATCTGGTATTTCGCTAACTCGCAACTCATCTACACCTGAGAATAAAGCAGAAGCGGACCGCGTGTTTCACTTTACACAATTCATAGTTTCCTTCTTTGGGTGACAACACTTTTTCCTCAAAAGTTTTGATGCCTGTACTGAATACATCGTATCACCTGTCCTTTATCGGATTAAACACGTGTATCTCATAAAATTTACAAACGAATATTGTAAACTGGCCGCTACTAATACGGTATGGTCTTACATGCAAGGAGATTCATGTAATACTATACTCTTTTTTGGAAGAAATTTCTTGAAATACTCTCACTTAAAGTGATCGTATTCACCGAGGAAACAAGCCCCTCTGAACCATAGAGAGCATATATTCTGGGATTTGGGGGTGACCCTTGTGTTCACAAAAACGAACACTATTGCACTGTTGTCTGGCCAAACCGACCATCTTTACCGCTTGGCCAAAGTAGTGGATTTTGCATATCGCTTTGACAAATTAGAATTGTCTAGTGCGCCGAAGTAACTTACGCTAAAGACAGTTTGTTTGACTTAAAAATTCAGCATGCCTCAATTTAAGTTTCATACTCCACCCGAACGAACAGTTAGCTGGCCCTGGTATATTCGAAGTGGAATAATTTAGGGACGGATGTCCTCAAGCCTTGTAATCATTGAGCCAATTAACGCACTCGTGTTATAATCTAGTGGTTACACAGCAGAGGAAATTGAAATGACAACTAGCTGTTTACTGACGTTTCACAAGTACTTAAGCCAATGAACCAAGTGAACTGCAGATATGTATATTACAGTTCTGATTCGTTTTTGAGATTAGATTAAGCCACGGTAACTACTGTTTGTCTAGATTTAGACGCTTTGAATTGGGTTGACGCACGACAGTACACAGTGCGTTGTCTAACGAAAACTAATTTATCGTTTACGCTTTAACTGCTGATCCGTGTTACCTACATACAACTCACTTGTGTTTCTCCACCATTATACGTGGATGTCAGTGTCGTCAAAAGAAAATGTAATGGTAGACACGAGACAATATCGATTTAAGACATTAGAAACAGGTCTGATAACATCACATTATCAAACATCAGCAAACTACCAAGTTCAGCGTTTGTACACAAGTAAGTCCTCATAATCGGTGTATTACATTCGGATCTGCTGGCTTCAGTCCGATCAAAATCTATTTCGTTATAATCAAGACTGTCCTCTTTAAATCAACATTACTTTGTTCCACAGTTTTGTTGATTTTTGGGACCTACTGTGTTTATCACAGCAAGGTCTCATTACAGGTCTTTTGATACACCTTTCGTGAGACATTCAGTTGGTCCAGTGCCTCTCCTCGAAACCGGCTTTAGTGAACCGCGTGGTTGTAACGGTGAACCGGTTTCACCTGACGGTACTTTTCTGTCTTAGCCAGGTCCCTTTCGTGAAGAACAGTGGATAGTCAGTCCTCAAAAGCTGGAGCTACGTTGTTGTTCTGTCTCCGTAAGCGGCGTAAGGGTGCGGTTAAAGTAGCTGGTGTAAACTTCAATCTGTGACTAAACTAGTGAAGAACAAATGTTAGAGATCAAATTACTAATGCATTTTTACATGAACACATATTTTCAGGTGAGAGTTGGTAGCCGGAGTTTTGGCGCTCTCTTATCTATTTTTGCTACCTCCAATTCACTAACAGCGCATCATTACTACGGTCAGTACAAGTGCAGATGTCAAGCAGATGACGAAATAGCATCAGTCTTGGAATCGCCAAAAACGGAACTGCCCGCCACAGAATTCGATCAGGGTAGGTTGTCCAATTTCAGCAATCTTTTGATATTTTTACAAACCTCTTTCCCTCTATAATACATTTTCCAGGAAAACGTTCCTGTTAGTGCAGGGAGAAAAGTCTCGGAACAGTTGTGTTCAATTAATACTGCGTACTTTTGACAAGTTCCAGAAAATGAGCCAGAATTTACAGTTTTTCATTTGCTTGAATGTTAGCATGGGTGCTTTGCCTAATTTTTATGATGGAATCAATTACTTTAAGGTTTTCCTATATTTACTCAATCTTTAAATTTTTGATCATTCAAATCGCTTTTGGATACACTTAGCTGATATGCTTTCGTCTGCGATGCTTTTTCGTGCACATTTGTTCGAAAACTGTGTAAGAGATGCGCCAGTTTTGGAACCAATCGTCCTTGTGAATTCTTCAGGTGGATGTGACGGCAAGAAGTAGTTGTTCAATAGAGGCTCCGTAGCGAAAGTCGAATCTGTAATCCTTCAACTCAAACCCCTGATCTTATAAGCAGCGTTTAAAGAGAACTGATTAACTTCATCAATGACAGCCCGTCACGATGAGACTGGACCTTGACGTGGTGTGACGGCTTGCGCATCTCGATGACCTTTCGTGCTAAACTGGACAGAGTTACTCATACCAGGCAGGCCAACAGGTAGAGGTCTGACAAACCACAGTCTCCTGGTCCTCCAGGTTGGGGG
>QNGE01002565.1:65533-110174 GCA_008508345.1 Paragonimus westermani
TGTAGGCACCTTGATGCTGAATGTTTGAATATAGACATAGTCTTTTTCAGTAGTTAGGTCCCTTCCCGTCCCCTTCTTTTTCCTTCTCTCCTATATATATAGGGTTTGCTTTTTCTTCATGGTTGTGTGGCAGATAAGCATTGGTGTGAACCACTGATGTGTTGCTGTCTATGATGATGATGATGATGAGCATTAAGCGGAACACACAAACAGATGAGATTTCAACACTAGACGCTGACAGCATTCTCGCCATCCGATAGAGTTGTTTGATATTAACATTCGTCTTGCGACTAAACAAAAATGACATTGGGAGACTGTATATACCTATGACAGTTCCCGTTTCAAATTGGGAAAACACAGCTGTGTAAACAAATGTCACCCAACAGTTCTAACCGGCAGTTCACAGCTGTGACTTCCGTTACACCACGGAGAATATATTTTCCGGAATAAGCGAAGTATGATAAGCGGATACTCAAATAATTTAAATGGAGTGCATTAAACGAATCAAGGCAGCTGTCAAAAAGTCTTGGCATATGTGTACCACGTTCTGTTGTGTAACAAAAGCGAACTAAATGAGAGACAGCGTTATCGTGATGGGATCAGAGATGAATTTTTGTACGGTAACCAATCCTAATTTGAAAAGTTTTTTGGTATGTTACTTGTTTATAAAGGCAGTGCAGTTGCTAGTCAACCACCTATCATTTTGAAGTATCAGAAACCAGCGGACAGTGCTCGTTTTTTAACATATTACACAAACGACCCAAGAAAAACGAGAGAAGTACTCCACGGTAGGGATATAAACTGACGACTTTCTGATTACACAAGGCAATTTTTACCCGCACGAACAATGAGTGAATTAAAAGTGGACTGAAAACAAATGTAAAATCTCCATTGGTGATTTAGGCTAGTTCATTCAATAACGCATATTCAGACTGTCGGGTGACTAGGCTATTTTCCAAGTCCAGTTAAGCGCCAGAAATGTCGATCGAAAGGGTTAGAATTTATACGGTACTCTCTGATACATAAGCTAACCGGCAGAAAAGCGTTGAAGAATATGGCGGAGAGTGTGTTAAACGATACCAAGAGAGAAGGTCTCAATAAATAATTATAAATAGAAAGCAAAATTTGTGTGTGCAGTTATGACATCGAATTATCGTGATTGTTTGCCGCAAACAGCCAAAACAAATGGAGACAAATGTGGAATTGGCCTTGTAAAAACAAACTAAACAAGCTTCCACGAATTCCTGGCTACTCACCGTATTAAATATAAGACGAAAACTTACCAGACACACTATAACAGATCAATTAACAAGCTTTACTTTTTTATACAAACAAAGCTGGACGATATTTTGCTGTTCAGTGTTGAAATACGTTTCGGAAAATGTTTCTCCTAGCATATTCGTTTTTTTACTTGCGCCCTATCTTTTCAAATTCTATTTTTTATCGCCCCATCAAAAATTTGGAGTAGTTCACACCTACTCTTTACTAAATCTCTCACAAAATATATAGAGCGGAATTACAACGAATGTACACAAAACAGCGAACCCCGCGACAGGAGTTCAGAAAAGAGTTCTGTCAATCTGATTATTTCCGTTGAAAGAACTATGGTTGTTATATATGTTTTAAAAAGAAAACATGGTGTCAAATGATAGGACAGGTATGGAAGTATTCAGAAGTGCTTAAAAACGATAACCGTAAAATCACACTTAAGGAGGATTCTACGCGAATTATATTAATCAAAAGTGCGGCTAATCCAGTGTAAGTGTTTTTACTGTACTTCTGTTTTTAGCTGATACTCCCACAACAAGTTGTCATCAATAATCAGTTTTTGATCTTGTCTACCCCAACTACTAGTACGTTGCAAACCAATCATCTAACAGCAGTTACTTCAGCAGAAAATTTTCGTCGACCCGAAAGACAAACTAGCAATACTTAGCTTTAGGCAGACTGTCTGGCTTCCACCAAAATATCCGAGATTGGTAGATTTCAGTCACGTTTGACACACTAGCGGAAGGAACTAGACAACAAAGACAGGCGTTGACGGCTGGTGGTAGTTTGTCGTTAGTAGCCAGCTCGTTTACATAATCTCGTCCATTGATGGCTTATCCATTTTCTGACCTGTTAGCGATGGGTAATTGATTAGGCTCTAGTTTTCTTCATATGAATGGACTAAAGTTAATTTGTCAAATCTATACTGGTAAAGACTTCTTGGATTACGTCAGGTTAGGTCATAATCTAGACTCTGTCACCCCGGCTATCGTGTATGATTGTAAGTCGTATGGACTTCATGATTCCACTGAGCAGAAGATAATTTTTTCAGGGGTTTCTGGGGAATAATCTGAAGGATCATATTTTATACAATGCATCTTGTAGCAAAATCAAAAGGCAACGTCATGACTCTCGTGCCAAACGTTCTAATATAATTTTCAACCGCAGATGTGATTGCGCATAACGCTGGTGGTCTGTAGATTCTGGTTGCAGCTAGTTTAGTCCTCTATATTACTAGAAATCGCGGGGGGAGCTGTAGTGACGAGCAAAAACTAGCCTAGTTCTGTTGGCTGGCTTTGTTCACACGCTCTAACCTGGTCAGAACATAAGTTAGGCGATGCAGGCCGTCAAAAGACCACTGGCGCATGAACCAATGAGTTGGCCTCTGGCAGATTAAACCTAATCGCAGCTACAGCGTATGCGTCTACTTCAAAATGAATACCGCTCGAAGTTCACACCACATTATTCGCCACATCGTTAGGTAATCGGAATGATGTCATCCAGTTTATTTAATTTATCTCAACCGGACAATAAGATATCACTTGCTCACAAGTGTTTTGCTCTAAAACTACATCTAGTTTCGTAATATTCTTGTTTTCCTAATTTTCGACTGTCTGAACACCACACAGTCTGCCACTGAGTCCATCAATTTCGTTCCGCGTACATTCGTTTGAATGTTCAAGTTCAATTAAATTTTCGTGAGCAAACTGTATCATGGAACACCGTAAGTCTCATGTTTTCCTACTTGTTTGTCTAATTCCAGCATGGTTCACTTCCAGGGTAGTTCCAGCAACTAGCTGGGTACCTTTCCTTCACATGACTGCACGGTAGAACGGTCATTCACCTTCATATGGAAACCGTTTAGGGATTTGTAATAAAAAGGACATTTGTTTGTAATGTGCAATAAATTTGAACAAAAAATATCTGATCAAGTATTGCAAGTTGCGATGGAACACAAAAGATACACAAGTTCCTTTAAACACTGGCTTATGAAATTCAATCAACACACGTCGTTCTTGTTACCTGCCGTGATTTTTCGAAGAAATCTGTGCTAAATCCTGGCGGGTTGTTAGTTTGTGGTCTGTGTTACCGCGTATTGCCGGGCACTGTTTGTTGCCGCTGGTCACATACGGAGTTAAAAACAGATCAGCAACTACCGACCTTACTATTCTAGAACTGCACCATTTACGTTTTCAAGAATCTGACGTCACCGGTACTTTTAGTTTTGAATTTTACAATTTCAGACGAGCACTTTAGCTACGCAGTTTTTGTAATTCAGTGCTATCGGGCTCTATTTTCAGTAGCTACAGCCTGTGTTAGCCATAAAGTTGAAGTTGTACGGTCGCCAGTCCTCACTGTAAGGTGTTACACAAAATTCTGCGGAGAAAAACAAACCAACCCTATTTGCATATGAGCGGTCATTCTCTCAGGCCGTCTCGAAGATCGTGTGAGTTAACCGTAACTCACAGAAAGAAAACAGGCTTGAACTAGAAAACAACGAGCCTGTCATCAAGTGTTCAGAAAAATTACCAAACGCCGTGCTCGCCAGCGCCCTGCTATTTTGTGTATTTGGTGTTGGTCTCTTCAATTATTTGCACCGAAACACAAATCGACCATTACAACGGCCGCTTTGGTGAGGCTTCTTCATATGTTTGTTACAACATTCTTCTAGGTATAGTTTGCTTCTGCGTTTGAAAATTTTGTAATGGGACGGAAGTTAATTTTGAGCAATAAGGCCAATTTCTTGGGATAGCACGACGCTGGTGAAGTTAAAATTTACATTGAGCTCGTATTCTTGATAAATGGATTCAGAATAGCAAGTTCTAATAATGTACGTGTTAACCATCTCGGGTGGACTTACTCAGTGTTGTACCAAAAGTTACGTTAATAAAGAATTGTTAATGTGACTCTGATCATAACACTTCTGAGAGAGTCCACCCGTTGTGATTGAAACTTACAGTATTCCAGCTTGCTGGTAACGATGGGTTATTCTCAACCCAATTGTCAATAACCTGTTAAACATGACGTTCAAACCCTTTGACTTCATTCATACTAAATTTGGTAAGGATATCCTTCCAAAGTGTGCTTGCTGTATTGTCATGATCGTTTGAACTTGTCCTAACCAAATGAAGCGTATAATAAGTGTATTTCTATCAAAAACCAGTTGGAGAACGGTTGAAAATAAAGCGGTTGAAAACGTCCTGAATAACGTCCGTTAAAATTATTCCGTTATTTTAGATGAATCTTTCAGTGGATTTTTGTTAGGCAGTGGTTTACCTACAGTATACGTATATTTTTCAGTGAATAAGTAACAATGTATATTTAAGAGTATTCTGATGCTTATTGGACTAACATATGCTGCATCACGGAACCTTGCGGGCCCTTAGGAGAGGGTTGTGAAGACTTCAAGTTGAGTGTTTTCGACAAGAATCTCCATATATTTTTGTGTTAACGCGTGGGTAAGGTGAGGAGAAACAGTCATCAGTTTAACGTACGTGCCGTTGAGCAAAGGTGCAGACAGTGTCGGATATAACAAATTTGTTTGGATTACCGTCCAAAGGTCGAGTGCATCCTAGTGCCGTCAACTCAGTTTTGGAACTTTCATGCCGCACTCGCGTAGTACAGAATAACTACCTGTACACAACTTTGCAACAGCAAAGCAGTTTCAGCCTTGAGACAACCGTTTGAATGATGACTCTCTGGACACATATGCATATTACCTTTTAACAGCTTGATTCCTAGCAGAAACACACCTCGCCATGGCACTTGAGACCATCGTTTTCTGAATGAAATGCTTTGTTGATCATATACTTCATCACCTAGGAGTAACGGTTGACTATTCGGGGGAGGGACTCTGCTATTGACTAGTCGTCTTTAGTGGTACCTGGATTAAATTCACTTATTCATCCGTCACTGCAGTAATCCGGAACAAAGTGTATTGTGGCTTGAGCCGCTGCTCACAGTAAATTGGACTTGAAATTACCTAGAAAAGAAAACCTTGTCACAAGTGTTGGAAGCTGACCGAAAAAGCTGAGCGGAGAAAATAGAAATGATACGATTGGAAAAAAAGCCATCACCCGCGTCACACTGCTCACACGGATAGCATTACTAGCCAGCATTCTGAGTGCTCGCGATAATCCCACACGAAACATACTCAAATTACCTACGGAAGTAGTCAAAATCGAGTCGATGCTCGACCAACACGCGGTTATTTTACTGTTAGTTGACTCGGTCTATCACGTTCGGTGCCGGAAACGCCCATTTGGTATGCGGAGTAAGTGGCCCAAAAATCGCAAAGTATAATTTCCTAATAGTTCGTAAACCGATCTCGAGTGCTTCGAAACGCTCAAGGGCAAACGACCATGTTGCTGTCAGACGTAGTGGTCTCAGTATAAGGGTAACGGTGTGCTGAACGCTCTGTTCACCCACGGAATATGTTGCGGTTAGGTTGAACCACGTCACTGTTCTCCTAAACAAAGGCTTGGTTCAATGAACATAATAGTGAAGAACAAAAATCGTTCGAGCAGTAATTATTATGGTGACTACTCTCTTTTTACTAAAGTTGATCTCATGTACTCTGTAGTCAACCGAAAATCGCCAAACTCAAAGATAACATCACCACATTACAACAAATGTTTTCTCAGTTAACTGGCTATTACTACGCGCGTGAATAGAGCACATTAATTTTTCATCCGATTAAGTATACCTCATATGAAGAACAACAAAAGTAACGTAAGACAACTGTATGGTTTCTTCAAGCACAGACAGTACGCAGTTGAAAGTGTGAACGATATTCGACTAGGATAAACAATGTTTTGTGGTCTGCTTCTCGGTAAGTTACCCCCATCCCCTCGTTCTGACTAATTATCCCCCAAAATAAGCAATATTTACTGCAAACAAAACTCAGTAGTACACTGGAAAACTATTTTGGAATTCAACCAGGTAGATACTAAGACGTAAGTCTATGATCCAATCTATTTCGCAGAACTTCAGCTGCACTTTCTCAAACTCCTTCTAAAACCTTAATTTTATTCGGCATCAGAAGATCAAACCGTATGTTTAGTGACAACCTTCCAAACAATCCGTATTTTCATACGAAGTCAGCTGACTCAAGCTAATTTCACCACGTGAAGCAAACCTCAACTTGAATCAAGCTATCTGCTTTTCAGAATTCTGCCAGAGGAAACAGGATTTTTAGTTTGAACTTACGGAACAGACAAAATAATTACCAATTCTGAAAATCTAATCAACACCGAGTGTTTGTTGGTCAACTAGACTAAAGAATAACCTCCCGTTTTCACTGTTTATAAAACCTCCTAATAACCTTATTAACAAAATAGGTGAGCCTGTATAGCCTCGCATCTCCTGCGAATGCAATGAAATCAGTTATCAGATGCTGGTCGTTGCATTGTTCTTTGTAGTATTGTGGTATTTTGAATAGACTACAATTTTCTGGTAATTGTTAAACTAGTTTAAATTGTTCCCAGTTTATAAAACCTTGGAGTTTTGTGGCTATTACCATTCGTGTTTAGCTCATAAATTTCAAATTACTCTTCAGACATTCATCTGAAACTGGCAGTATAACAACCGGTTGGCTACCTTGTTTTGTTTATATTGACGTCCAAAAGCCGCTTGCAAATTTATTTACCCTATACTCAGCCGCATTAGCATGAAGCTCCACTTTTCTAACGATGTGTATATATCAGAAACTGCTACTAGTGTATATATATCCTCAATCAATGACTTAATACCTTGTAGCTGACACTTTTGTTGCTCATTCGTATACTATATCACATCGCATATACATTTTCATATTGCTAGTGGCTATGTGGACTGTTCCGATATCTTGTGATAATTTATTCGCACAACTTTCTTGTTCCCACATTCATTCGGAATATATTTTGTAGGTGGTAAGTTTTATCTTTCACGTCCCAACAACTTCCATTTGCTTTGACCGTCATCGGATCGATGACAGCTTACATTTCTGCTTTGGAACACGTGTTGTGTGCGTGCGTGCGTGCTTGCGAGAGGGCGGACGCGTGCGTTGTATTTGTCAACAAACGATCATTGGAGACGAGCCCCGTCGCCTGTTCTGTTCGTTGTGTGTTGGTTGCTTCAAGCATATAATTTATTATGCCTTCCGTGATTTACGTCGGCCAGTTCTGCCTGATATTACGTTTGCATTATTATACTAACATGAATTACAAGTAGAAGCATACTTGTTTCGAACATACGGTTTCTGTGAGCAGAACAACTGTCTGAAGATGCCCGGCTTGTAACACGCTTGCTTTCCTGGATTTATGTAGCCTTGACAAAATGGATGGCGCCTCATTGAAAAGAACTACTGGAATTGGTGCTTGTTTTCAATTTTGCTTACTAGTTGAGTCTGTTTTCCTAAGGGAATTGGGTAACGTTCACCTAAATTTAAGTGCATGATGCATGAATATGTGAATGACAATGTTTTCATTGTTTTGAGTGCTTGCGCATGAGAAATGAAATTGTCGCGGAGAGCTGAATCGACTGGATGCATTTTACTGAAACTTGGACGCATTGGTTCCATTCTGCAAGTGGGTTAAACATATTGTTTGCTCTGACCACCAAATTACCTGGCGTAACCGGACTACACCAAAATACTGTTACTTAAAGCCGCTTATTAATATCTTACTCAATGAAACTATGAATGGTGTCACTAAGTCGGTGACGAACATGTCTTCCACAAATCCATCGTCTGTTCAACGATATTCTGAAGGGTAGAAAATATAAATTGTAGAAGGAACTATTCAGACTGAGTCTGTCTAACAACGGAAAGTTTCAATCATCTACTAATGACCATACCTGATGGCCAATGATGTGAGATTTTGAATATGAGAATATAAGGGTCAAGGATATTCGACGGCTGGAATAAAATGATTGCGCTAAGAAGAAACTGAAAGATACGATGGTACTGCAAACAATTTAGCCGTAGCAACGTGAGGATCTCGCACCAGTTTTACCAGTTGCTTACCAGATTTCTGTGGTGCTGCAATCTGTTAGCCACATCCCTAAAGGTAGCCGAGGTCCTCAGCCCCTAGACTCTAACCTGTTCGTGTGAGAGATGTCTCCTTTTTGTGTCCTATTTATGCAGCCACAAATTCGAGAAAAAAGAGATGAACAAACGTATTTTTGGGCTTGTTTTTCTAGATAAGATATTTACACGTAAAGGAATCACAATAACAATGAAGTCAAGACGTTTTTTCATTGTATTGCAGTTTAGACTTTATGACTGAATATCAGCTGACTGGTCGATTATAAACAAGCAGATTAATTGACAGGATTCTTTGTCCGTTTACGCAATCAGTGGGTGTTATATTTTTTAAAAGTTTTTCTTCAAAAACATGATCAGGTTGTTTCAGGAAGTTAAGGATTTTGAAAGGGTATTTATACTAACGTCTGCCGAATGAATTTTCTCAGCTCTGTTTATCGGAAAGTGGCTGTGCTCAAGTAGCACACGGTTATCACAATCAGTATTTTCATTCGTTTAGCTCGGCTTCTTTTAGAAGTGTCATCGTGATTAGGCTATCCTATTCCTATCCGTTTCCATCTTCAAGAAAAGCAACCGATTCTGAAGTGAATTGGGGAAAAATTGTGGTTATCAAGGGGAATACAATAGCTAGTCGGTTTCATATCGATTGTTTTCAAGACTCGCATCTTCCACTTAAGTCCAGAAGAATTGTAAGCTGTTTCACCTGATTGTGTTTGAGTATGTTCACGAGTGAATCAGCTGGAAGTGTTCATGAGACTGTTCTCTTTTCCGTTTTTCGCTGGAAGTATTTCTTTCAAACTAAGTTTATTATTTAGTATATTGATAGCAAATTGCCATTATATTCAAAGTCAAAAATGCAAGCTTCGCATTGAAGTGACATTGTTGTCTCCAAATTGTTAGTCGAAAAATGCAAGTTTAATGTGTATAACTTTTATAAGCTCCGTAAAATACTGACATCTGAACAATCGAGCAGAGCCTTTCAGTTCATCTGAAAACACTCGTGCTATGATGTTGAACCAAAATTCCCCAGTAGCACAAATTGAATTTGGATACCCTACGAAAAATTACAATAGTTTGGACAATTTTTCAATTAACCAGTGAATCTAGACGAGAGTGGTAACGTTATAAATGAAATCAATGTATTGGTACAACCCTAGAGATTAAATGTCATAGAACAATGTTGAACAGCTAACCTTCACAACCGTCCATACGATTGAACAGTGCATTCAACAACGTGATTAAACAAACGTATCCGGTAACACTTCACCGTGTTTCCGAAACTAAAAACTATTTATTAACATGTCGTAAAATGTCTACTGTGCCGACACATCTTAACGTGTACAACATTACCTGCCTAAGAACGATGCACAGTCATGGCGCCTTTCCAAACTACGCTGAATCTAATTGTTTGCAATAACATTTTGGGCTGTTTTATTGCTAAGTGGGCTAACGAGGTGACACACAACAAAAAGTACGTCATAACCGGTGGCCAGTTTTATTCATAAAATTGAACCTACAGAACACCCGTCGTCGATCTGACCCTACCGAGTCACTTGCATTTAAGTGCTCACAACTGGCCTGCTGATAAATTTTATACACACCGCTCCACAGAAGCCTGTGTTATATCGCTTGAATTCAGCGATAAACAATATTCGTCAAACTGTCTTTATGGTGATGGAAAACAGAATTTTATTACCGCGTGGGCTGTGCGTAACGAATTCTTCTATTTGTTTTCATGTTATTGTGTTTTTTCCGAACACTGAACTGTTCGGTTAACCAACCGAGACAGTTGCAACGTCCTTAGTTCCGTTTATAAAGACCTGGTAGCTACGTTTAAGAAATCGTGGCTTTGACCCTATTTCTTAGGGGTTTCCTACAAACTCAACAGGTGGTTCATCAAAACTAATGTCTGTTTCTTTCAACCGTGTTACCAAGATTCGATCGCAGCATTTTACTCGTTCTGGCTATACGAATCACAGAAGCTTTGATTTACCTTTATCCACCAGTGAATGGAAGCCAGTGAATTCGGTGCTGGGAAGTCACAAGTTCAACTGAAATACTAATGACCCAGTCAAATGAATTAGACGGATTTTTGTCCAGGGTACGGATTTTATCAACATCAATCAGGAAAACGCCGAATACCAACGAGAAGCCTGTAAAATTACCTGGTGGCTTACTTTTTTCGTGTATACTACTCTGTATACAGTGACTGAGGAAAGGGTTACTTGAACACGGCAGTAGAATTACGAATAGGGGTAGAAGCTAGTCAAAATCCAACAGCATTAACCAGGAAGACATATGTTTATAATTGGCGGGGTGGGGTGAACAATATAAACGCCGGAAGACCAAGAAACGTTGGACGAGATAAAAGACACTGGGTAGAACCCAGGTTTTACGAGAGTCTACGACTTACAGTTAACCGGTTTTGCACACATGCCCAATCACGACCGCATCCGGGAACGTAGGGAGGAGGTTAACAATTTATCACATTATTATCCCGAATATCGAATCGAGTCCAATCACGTGATCAGAGGCCGATATGTAACTGACTAGAAACGAACTTGGAAGGTTGCGCAAATCCGGAAGTATGGCACCAGTCGGCGCAATCACATTACGGGATCATTCTGGCACAAGGTCCTATATCCTACAGTTGAATAGTTCATCAGTTCCACCGATGTAACTTTTGCGACAGTTACATCCAAAATGGCCAATACGGTAAGAGTTAGCTCCAAAGGTTTGCTATCCATCAGTCTAAAGTAACGTTAGCTTGCTGATTCGGCCGAGAGCTACAATTTCGCTGCGTTAAGGACACAACCGTCGCTACCAGGTGGCTTATCGTTCAAAGCAGTGAATTGTGCTGACAAGACAATACGAAGCGTTAACATCCACGGATGTCCTTGTTCTCAGTGCTGTGTTTAAAGTCAGGAAAGGAACTAACTGATTCAATTCACACTGTCAGGCGTTTGTAAACCTGCAAATAACAATAATTTTCGTCGAACACAATATTTGAATCGATGGGTTGATCATAACTTTGAGAGCTAACGTACAATTATTCATATGAACGACAGAGTAGCGAACAAGACTCGTTTTCCGTGTGTGATCATCAGGCTAATTACAACACAATAAATATGAAAACAGTGACTAATGTGAGTCAGATAAACGGTCAATATAGGTTAAGGACGACATGTTTGTTATCAGTTACGTGATCACTGTTCCGAATCATGGGCCTGACTGATTGTGGGCCAGGGGAGGTTGAGTGTCCGCACGAACTTCTTCTGAGCGCAGAGGTCAGGGTTACGCAATCGGATGCTGATGGCTTCGGCAACGGTCAACATTCGAAATCTCACCCCTTTTGATCGATTCCTTGGCACTCGATAGACAATCCGAAAAGCATCTTTCTTACTAACAGAATGATTGGAGTCGGTCAAGTGAGCAACAATCGCGCTTGAAACCGTTTTAGTCACACCACTGTTCAACCACGCAGGATGGTGTTCACGCACTCTGTCCGACAATCGCCTTGTAGTACGACCAACATATGATGCTCGACACGAGCAAACAAATGAGTACACACAAAAATTGGTTGTAAAACATGGAAGTTTGTCTTTGAGATGTGACATGATAACGGGCGTTGAACGGAAACTGATACACAATTGAGCGGCAAGGTAGGTTGTTTCGACTGACTTTCTTAGCTTTCTGGAGATAACTTCGGCCATAGGATCTCCCTTGAAAGGAAGACTAATAAACGCAAGTTTCTTATTCACAGAGGGTGCCTTAAGTTTCAACTCTACCGCCTGCATCGCCTTCTCGATGAAACGCGTTGGGTAGCCATTTTGCATGAACACTTCTTGTAGAAAGTCTAGCTCAGCTTGTAAAGTGTCACAGGTGCAGATCTTTAACGCTCTACCCGTCAGGCATCTTATGAGGTTTCGCTTTTGATTTAGCGGAACAAAACTGTCGAAGTGAATGTACTGGCCGTTCCAAGTCTGTTTTCTGTACACAGTTCGTCGGATTGAGCCATCTTCCCTTCTTACTATACGAACATCCAAAAAGTTTATTTCACCATTGTTCTCTGACTCCTTGGTGAATTTAATGCTGCTATGAGCGGAGTTAAAAGCTGTCATAACTCTGTCCATGTTAGCATTCTCGTTGATAACGCAAAAAATATCATCAACATAGCGTTTGTAAAATGCAAATTGGTCGATGACCGCATCCAATTGGTTAGTTTCTAGTTTACTCATGAAAACGTCAGCTAACAGGGGACCTAGAGGCGAGCCCATTGCCACTCCATCTCTCTGTCGGTAGATCGCGTTGTTGAACAAAAACTGAACGTTACTTGTACAGAGCACCAGCAGTTCTCTTAGTTCATCTTTTGGGATGCCCACGTGTTTATTGTTACGCTCGATGTAATCGCATAGGTAGTCAATTGTCTCTTTCAGAGGCACGTTCGTAAATAGCGAGGCAACATCGAGTGAGAACATTCTTTGGTTGTTCAAGTTCAGGTCTTGGATTGCGTCAATGAAGTGAAACGTATCCCGGAGACTGTGTTTTGCCAGCTCCAACCTGATGGGTTCGAGCAGACCGGCAAGCCATTTAGCCAGAGCATGATAAGGCGAGTTGCACATATCTAGAATGGGCCTCAAAGGCACGCCTACTTTGTGCACTTTGGGCAGACCGTATAACCTGGGGATTATTGTTCCAGTGGGACGGATACGCTCGAAAGTGGCCGGGTCAATTATCCCCTTCTGTTTCATTACACGCAACGTTCTGGATATCGCCTTTTCTATAACTGGTGTTTTGTCTTTCTCCGTACTCATCCTCGTGAATTTTGAGCTATCAGCCAGTATATCGTTCATTTTGCTAACGTAATCAATCCTGTTCATCAAAACGACTCCTGTTCCTTTGTCCGGTCTGGACAGCATTATACGCTCGTTCTTTTGTAAACACTTCAATGCATCTAAATGTTGCTTCGTCAACAGCTGTTTTACCTGCGGCATGTAGTTAAGATACTGATAGCACGAGTTCACCAAAGTTGATTTCAGTCTTTCTTCGTTTAAAGCTGCCTTAACTCCGTCGTCAGCTACTCCGTCGTTCTCATGACTTCAATGGGTATTTTCGACCGAATTATTCATATGTTGCTTATATATTTCGAATCATCAGTTTATTGGCTTCAGGTACCATATCTAAGCTTGTGGAACATACACGTGATCGTTAGTATGGTCTGACACTAAGGATTTTTGACTAGACAACAGGTTGCCGGAACTTGATTGCACATTTTAGGCATTTATGTTCCACGATCATTCAGAGACTTTATTTATTACCACACAAGGTTACTAGCCAATACACCTTCTAAGTTGTGGAAGAGATTGTTATATGACCACCAACTCTCTGAGCTTTGACCAAAATAGCCAAATCACTGGCAGCCTGAACCAATCGTAGTCCTTCTTCCAGCTAAACAACGACGTTTTCCAATTTTGTGATACATCAACTGCGACTGGGCCTGCCGTTACACAAGGATTTTGAAAGGTAGTCATTACCCGTTAAATCGTTGGCTTATTGGCATCATCACGCAGTTCTTACCAGTTCACAAAGTTCTAGTCAAAAGTATGCAGTTTTAATCCACATGCCCCAATACCCAGTAGGTGGTCAGGTTAACAGTTTGTCGAGGATCGTTGAGTAAATGAAGAATTGACTTCCGAATTGCCTGTTAACAAAAGGTGAATCATAATGATGATCACTTCAGACGTCACAAAGTATTAAAGATGGGGATTTCTGTGACGGCTTACACCAAGCAAACCTAACGAACAGGTTTGGAGAACAAACGGGAAACCGGTTCCTGTTATGACCTTGTGGGTGGTCATATCCGTCAGTGGCCCACTATCGGCAACACACTAAACTCTGGATTGCAACTGCAGCATTAATGCATTGCCAATGAATTTCAAGATAGTAGGCAAGTTGACACAGTTTCTGATAATGCAATGAAGCATCACGATGTGGAGGAAGTCATCACAAAGACGATGCAAGGTGGATAAATTGAAAGCATGCCAAATCACCTTACCGACCTTTGCATTAGTGATTACAGGTATAACTTGTAGAACGCATTACACTCTTCTTTGAAAAATACAAAATTTCTTACGTAGAACTGACCTTCTTGAAATGTTTTGGAGTACGTTGTATTTAACAAAAACCTTATGAAAATCACGTTTTAATAGTAACATGAAAAAAACACTTAAAAGTAAAACGTCACAATGAAATTCACATTTTTAGTCCATTGCAGACTACGTGAAAGTTGGGGCAGTGGAAATCACACACCTTCTTTTGTTGTTTTCCCTTTGCTAATTTTTTTGTGATTTTTAATTGGTATGCGCTTCTACACTCGATTCTTCCTCTTAGCAATCACAGCATTGTTGTAGACATTGTATTGAGTTATCGTTCAGTCACAAAGTCCGTTGATAAAATTTAGAATGTGCTCAGTAACAGTAAATGTTTCTTCAGGCACGTCAAGTTAACCAGACGATGGAGAGTGTTAGGTGAGTGAAGTCCGTGCACCTTTTAGTCATAAACAAGCAACACTCGAAAATAAGACATTTGAAAATAAAAAAAACAAACAGTTTACTTATCATTGTTGTCTTGAAATTTGCCTAACTTTTGTTAAGAAAACGAAAAAAGACGCAAATTAATGCTAAATTCTGTTGGATGAGAAAAAGAAAGGCGAAATTTACGGATGACAAACATACCCAATTTCAATGTAAAGCGAGTGTGAAGGTTTCATTTCCTTTATCCAGATAGGAAGCTTTGCATTGAAATTAGGCTTTGGGCATCCTATTAACCAGCATCACACTTAACAAGCGGGAACGGGCTTGAGCCCAATAATGTGAATAATTTCTTCTGAAAAAATAACGAGCGGCTCAGGGTAAAAATGGCAAACTTGTGTGCAGAGAATTCTGAGTTGATTCCGGATTTTTCAGCGATTTTCTCTGTTCGACAAGTTTATTTTCGCAAACTTAAACTTTTCGAATTACGTTCACATCAGTGATCAATTATGCCTGTTCAGAGCAATCACAAAAATAGTCATATTTTTTCTTACATATTTCTCTCATGAATACACCTTCAACAATCAATAGCTTTCTTCACATTGTGTATTCCACAGACCTGGTTTTCCAACGTAACTACTCAGCCAAGATCAATGATCAAGTAATTGAAGCTCAAATGGGCTTTTTCGAATTACCGGAAGATCCGCAAAACAGCTATTTCGAACTCCACGTTGCAGGTCACAGTTTGACAAAGAAATTGGATTTAAATGTGACAATTATGGAGGGCGACAGCTACGCGGCACATTTGAAAGAAGTGAGTGGTATTATTAAATTGCCATTTTTTCAGCGTACACATGTGAAACTCCGTCCGAAAAATTGGTACACTCAAATGAACCACGCATTAGACCTGTTTATCTCAAGGGCTTGTGTCGTCTTCATTGCCGTCATTGATTCGGAGTCATGTAATGCTGCAATCTCGATAGTGTTATCAGAATGAATTATACGGTTATCATTACAAGCGGTTTTAGGAGCGATTGTGAACTAGTAGGTTTAAATAGAAGCCCCACTTCATCGTAGTATACCAACAACAAAAGAAGACACATTGTGAGATGTTGGCATTTTGTTTCCCGTCTTCAATCACAAACACACAACATAAGAATATACAGAGCGCATGCATTACGAAATATTAAAGACGGGTAACCACCGAGATCTACAAGAAAAATGTGTGTTATGAGTTCCGAGGCAGAAAGCTACCTTAGCTATCGGTTTGCACACACACAGGGCCAAACGGTGAGTATGGATTTATTCTGAGAACATGAGCAGTTTCGGATTTCGGTTTCCTAATAATGCGTACAATACACTGACAGGGTCAACAGCATGAATCATTTCCACGGTATTTCTTGTGATGGACGAAGTGTGGTTTCTGTGTGCTCATTTCGTCGTCACTGTTTGCTGCGTTATCGCGTACATCAACAACTTCGTTATATGTTCGGTCATTCTTTATCCTACTCATCAAGCTCTTCTGTTGAAACAGACGATCCTGTGTTTGCAATTGAACCAATACAGTATGCGAGCTAGAGAACAGTTAGTACTTCACAACGCTCCTACTTGAGAGTGACAACCGCAATTTGGCCGCAATTTTTGCGCGGGTTAAGACGGACTGCACTTTTCGATTCACTTCATTTGTGACATGGTCAAATTCGAAAGGTCCGTTTCATACGTTTGATGTGGCGTTTCTCATTTACATAACCATCAACCGTGTTTTCATTTGTAGTGTTCGACGACCTTGTTAAGACGTAAATTAGCGATGGCCGATTGCTCCTAGAGTAACAGCTTAAATTAAACTGCTTTAAACTGCTACTCAAGAGTAGCGCATCTGATCAGTATGATGAATTAAACTTTCTTAATCACACAAGTTATTAGTAATGCTGTAGTTTTCCTTATTGCTCAGAACTAGTTGAATATTATATCAGTATATTGTAGCAAGGTATGAATATGTTAACCTTGCCAAAAGGTCAACTCGATAGCGGAGAAAAATTTCAACCCCTAAATAATATATACTGGACGCTACTTAAGATCAAGTACTGAAACACTTCAACGTTTACCTACTCTGTTAGCTGAGTCTTGGGAATTTAGCGGCTTCCTTCAGAATTCTTCAATCGTTATATAAATTGATGTCAACAAATGTGATATGGTGAATAATGAGTCAGCTTGACCGGTTCTGAGTTCTTAAATGGGTCTCTGTTACTTGCCAGAATTGAATGTCAACCGTTCTCCTCTGAAGCTGTTTGCATTCTTCTCCGAAACTGTCGGACGTTGATTGTGTCTTAGCCGTATTCTTGTGTTGTTCCTCACGGGCGATGATATTTACAGACTATTTTCAAATGTATCTCAAGACGTACATGCCTGGACCAAAAAATTAGTTTCCACTGATGGTCTTACTACTGATGATACTATCTTCTTGACGAATGCCAGCACTGGCCAATTTCGAAATCTCCCTGAAGTTCTTTTGAAAATTTGGTAAATCCTTGTTCATGTGCGAGCCAAATAAAAACAACGAATCAATTTCGACTTGAGAGAAAACGGGGACGCAACAGTTTTACAGTGTTAAAGTGTTTTTAATGTTCAATCCGAATTCATCAAAAATGTGCACGTTTGTAAAAAGCGCAAGATAGAAATAGACCCTACACGCCACGTCGTCATCACCAGATTCCTAAATATAACTTCACACTTTCGTTTAATTTGCTATATTGTTGAATGTCAGAGTAACACTCTCTCATTCCGAATATCACCAAACGTTTTTTAACTTATACTCTTCCTCCCAATTCTAGAATTTTTCCGTGGTGTTTGTTGAATCTTATACCGTTTTATCTGGAAATTATCCTTAAATGGTAGACTACCTGCGGTGCGTTGACGTAGCATTGTCTATATATATATGGAGCGTATAACTTGTTACTTATGTAAGCGAAAATCTCGGTGCTGATATTCTGACGGCCGAATATATTCTTACTGTCAAAATAAGCGTTTACCGAATTACTGCTTATAATGGCGTTCACGTGCACTTAATATGACTAAAGTCAGCGGTGGCTGATCAATTCAGGTGTTTGGAAGATTCTCTTGTGACCGCAAAAGACGCTTGGTCTGCAAAACGGTTTATTACGCAAACTCCCCTACAGGTCGTGCTAAAACAGGACCACGGGCGTGTACACTCATTTGTACGGCTAACACATTTACACACTCTGGATAACAGTACACTGTTGTTTGCGCTGTCGACACGTCCCTCCCAGTGTACACACTATTCCGATAGTCTCTCATGGCCCGCCGTCTTCCTGACATTAAGGCTTGCTATTCAGTTCTCCAGTGTATGCATTATTCTACTGGCAACTTAGGTTGACTATTATACAATCCCGTTTAGTCCAAAAGTAAACTCAACTCATCTGACTGGAAAGTTTACTGACTTAGCACGCTTGTGTGAACCGGTTTCTTCTTGGTGTGCGAGCAGAGTTGCTTCATATAAGCGTTTCTGGTTGAAGTTGCGAGCTACAACAATGAAATGAAGAAACACAGTGGTGAGTAGACGATAATAGGCCAGAAAAGTCAGACGCCAAATAATACTTACGGTCTCAAACAGCAGTGTTGTATAATCCAACAACCCAACAGAAACCGATTAGCTGGAAATGTTTGCTGAACTGTTGTTGTACGAACCATTCAGAAACAGCTGAAGCTTCTCAATTTAACAGCAAAATGGCGAACTTCAACAGAATATCTCAATGAAATATATTTTGACTCGAACTGCTTAACTGATTGTGGTCACTAAAATGATATGTGAATTTCATTCGAGGAAGACATGAAAGCTTCGACGGCGTATTCAACAAAGGATACAGCAACGGGCACCTAGGTTCCTGTGCATATCGAAAGATAAGAAGACGGTTGAAAATGGTGCAGTTGGAAAGGGTCAATCGTTAGAAGAAGTGATTTCTTGCCCACTACACTAATGTGTATACACTCGTCCGTCGGTTACAACCGACTTTCACATTTGTTGACAACGTGTGATTCATGGGTCCACAGGTTTTTGACAGAGAGGTGTATGTCGCTCACAGTCACAACCGAGTGGATGCTATAAGTCGCAAAGAGTATACTGTGAAGCAAACAATGAGTATTGCATTCAGTAAAGGACGGCTGTTTTTCCTGTCTGTGCCAATAAGGCCTAATTTTGTCGGTGATCCACCTCACCTTGCGCGCTACAAACTTAACTTATTTGTAAATGCACAATTGAAAGCTCTTGTCTCGGATGGTGTTGTGTGTAGAATGCCATCGTTCTATGTGTCGGTCAACAAAGATTGTAGTGAATTAGGCGAGTGGGTCAGTATAGACAGCAAATATCGTGCGAAAACCGAAATACCCTAAGTAAGCCAAGGTATCACAATTTTGGAATACATGATCGCTTCGCGGCTGTACCTTGTAGACCAAACCAGTGACGGTTTGGTTAAAGAATACCAATTGACTGTGTCCAGATGACTAGATGTGGCTTCTTCAATGGGCTGCTTCAGCGCATTGTGTATCATGGGGATCTTTTGTGTCACTGTTGAATCAGCCGCCACTTGAGACATCAACAGCCTGTTATTCCATCCAAATTCCTTGGCGGTGGCGCCAAAACATTTCACGCGAATGGCTACTAAGTTGGCGGACAAAATGTTGGCGTGTTATCTAACAGCTAGACATCGGGAAGCGTAGACGACAAAAGAGTGAATGTGACCAAATTAGAAGAAGGAAATCCAGGCAGCTGTTTTTTGATGTGCAATTTGTTGCTTTCTACTAGGAGAAATGAAAATTGGGTGGAACATAATTTGAACACTTGAAGTTCAGGCAAATGTAGAGTCGGAAGGTTGACTGATCATATGCGAGAATACAACCGTGGTGAGCATGTCATAGGAGTTATGTGAAAAGTCAGAGTGCTAAGTTTACTATGGATTTTTCAGTGATCAAAAACGATCTATAGCCAACCAGGACGGTAAAACAAAGTATTTGGGACGATGAAATGCTTATGTTGATGTTGTAGTGCACCACAGCTCACAAGAAACGGCTTTACTAGGTGTGCAGGAATGCTGAAGTATTCAAAGCAGTGGACAAGAAAGACTATAAATTTCCGGCTCTTCGGAGGCATCAACCATACACCAGTGGACACAGAGATGAACGACCATAATTGCTGACTAACCATTCACCTCTGCAACCACGGGAAACCAGGAAAGAACACTTCGCCCAGTGTGACATTAACTGAAAACACTCAGACCATTCTATTGTTCCCGCTGATCCAGCAAGCAGAAATGAAGCCTCTTATTACAATTCAGCCTGTTCGTTGTGAATACTTCATCGGCTTAGTGATGTACACATACGTCAGAGGTTAGTGGAAGTACTTTCAATTTTAATTCCACCGTGCTAAGACGTAAGTGTTGCATTTTGGAGAAATCCAATTGTTCCATCTCACTGTGTGCGTTGTGATGATTTGGTTTATCATATTGGACACGCTGTGAAAAACAGGCAGTGATTAGTCTTTACTAAAAGCGGAACAACTTTATTGATAAACAGATTGTGAATAAGACAACGTTTCGAGCAAGTTGTAATACTCTACGTTTCAACCACCTCAAGTGGCCTTCTTCAGGAGTGTTGTAATCGAAATCACCTTGACAGAGGAACCAATCTGTTTATCACTAACATGTTAAACACGACGCCCAAACTATTCAACTTCATACGTACTACATTTGGTGCGGATATCTTACAACGGAACAACCTTACTTCGCTTAGAAGTGTTATCCCATACTGTTATCTAGTATTCCGAGTGCGTTACTACACTCAAGAATGCGATATCTCAAAACCATTTCTGATCTATCTGGATATAATGCACCAGAAAAACAGTGAACAAAAGTTTCAGTAAACGATTTAGAATAAGTTGACTGTTTAAAAATTCTAACAGGTTTTGAAAAAGCTAGTTTAACTGAACCTAAAAGAACAGAGGATTTGGAGGTTCCTCTGTATATTTTGGGTTCATCTTCGAAAATGAATTGATGCCCATATTCTTCTGATGCTTTCATAGGTTACACTATTCCATGCACTTTGTGAAATGCTTGCCAACTTAGTTGTGAGACAGTCAGATGATTTACCCAGCAAGACATTTGGTCAACATATTTGACCATCTCATCCTGTCCCAATGCAGATACCACCTGAAACAACGTTACCCTGCCCGGTCTAAACACGTTGACTTATGCGGTATACTCATCCGTGCAATTTTAATTGTATTACTGGGTAGAAAGTAGTGCTTAATAGTTGTTCTTCTCAGCGGGCGAGTTCATGCAGAAATTCCTTACTCATCGTGGAATTGTGAGGACAATACGTGTCGGTATTTTTGTCTCGTTCAGCCACTTACTACGGTTTTCACTAAGTGTCCATTACCACAAGTCTGCTTGCGACCTTATATAGTCCGAAACTGCTTCATCCAACCTCGTACAGTTGCTTTAAATACATTTAATGATGCCGCCTTGCAGGTAGTAGATTTGCTCACTCTTCACAACTCAGCAGGCTCCCGAATGCTTTGACTTATCACAACGGAATTGCGCTGAATAAAATGACTGATTTAGAAACACATAGGGAACTGTGTTAAGAATCACGATTGGATGAATGACAGCTGCCACGTAAAGGTCACGTCCGAGATTACGGCATACACAAAATGCAACAAAACCAGACTGAAAACAATGCAGTTTGCACAAAACCAGTGATCCATTTCACGTGAACTAATTAAACGAGTGTGTTCATTCCTATTGCCCGGTGAAGTATTTGATTAATAACTAATAATCTGGAAACAAAAATACTCTGGGACATAATAATCTCAGAACCACATTTTTAATACGTCAACCTCGTCTGGAAATGAGGTACACGCCATCTACTTGCCAGCCTTCATGGATCTCATTAATTATTTGATATGTACAGATTGTGTAAACTCATTCCCTACATACGGCGATCGTAAGCGTACGACTGAATTCCGTAATTGGAAGTGTGGTAACACTACTATGCTGGAGAATGCAAAACAGTTACTTTCTATAGAGATTACCCAATGGTTTACGTAACAGTTCTCGACTCAAACTTAGGCATTTCTCTAACTTGCAATTACGTATTTTGAGACAATGACTGAGTTGGTTAAATAACCCGTATAGGTCTCATAAAATTAAGTTTAACTCATTTTCTCCCCTATCTTCCTAAAGTATACCAATCCCACAATGGTTATGGCATTTCCACGAGCTGATGAGGCAGTATACGCTTGGCCCATTCCAGCCTACAGGGTGGCAGCTTCAGAAATGTATCCAGATCTTGTGGATGAAGGACCAATCTCAATTGAATGGTCTACGAGTGAAGAGGCCGCTTCCGTGCGAATCATAAAAGAACACCTACGGATAATCAGTAAGTCGTCATTTCGGTAACGTACATATGATCCAAAATACTCGTCACTTTAGACTAGCGGCATGACTGTTCATCAAGCGGATCCGCTGTTCACACAGGATAGATGGTCAGGGCTTTTCTCCACCTACGGTATGTACCGTGCTGCATGTGAACCGGTCCAACTGAACGATAAGTGATTTTTACCTTAACTATTACTGCGGTCAGAGACCCATTATATTGTTGACTTCAGTTTTCTGTATCCCATTGAAGTACAGTCTGTCATCTTGATTTTACTTGATACGGCACTTTCTCAATACCAATCAGTCCCGCAGAATAACATAAAACAGCTCTACCGCCCTGGAAGTTGACATCGTCCAAGAGGGATGTTCAAGTTCCCACTAACAACTTGAGTGATCCAATGGTTCAGCGCATTGCACAAAATAGAGGAAGACTGCCTGGCCGATCTACTTTGTCTATGGATTCAATTCGTAAAGAAGGCGACTCCAGTTATCCTACCATATTCTTGTTTGAAGGAATAAGTTGAAACATTTTTCAACCACCGGCTGCCTTGTGATATTTTCGCAATTTCTGTGATCTTTATATGTAGTTCATAAATACTGTAATGCAAGCCACCATAACGTCTCAACTTTTACCCAAGTGACATTCCGTCAAAACGATACTGGGCCTTGACACTGTATGACGGCTTGTGCATCTCGATGACCTACTAGACTAAACAGAAAGGAGTAATCATCACAACGAAAGAGTCACCATACCAAGCGCACCAATATGTAGAGGTCTGACGAATCACAATCTCTTGGTACTCCACGTTGGGAGTTGGAAGAAGGTTGACATCTTTTTTCGGAGGAAGTATCCGTTTTGGTACATTGCCATCCACCAGCTGTTTCGTGGCACAGGCTTTTTAGTCAGAGACTTCGGTTGAGAACACTAATCGTTCATCTGCTTAGTTTTGGGCGTCTCGACAATATTTCAGTTTACATACAACCATGATTTGTCACAATACCAGCAATTGCATAGTGAATCTGCCGTTTTACAGTGTGAACCGTGTTGCGTTATCGACTGCATACAGCATGGCGGATAAGCGAAAACGTGCTTCTGCTGACCCCACTGTTGTATCAGATTCAGCTGTCAGGCCATTCTCGACCACTATTTCTAGCGATGACTCTAAAGGTTTCAAAACATATACGGTTAATCGCGGTTACATTGTGTCAGTAAGTCTCGCCTCGCACCATTCAGCCTCAGACCCTCTCGTTCCTTGCTTAAACCTAGAAAGCTAGTTTAGTTGATTTCAACGTCCTCCCTAGAAAACACATAGGGCAACGGACAGCACTCGCAGGTATTATAGACTCCTTGAACGTCTATATTTACGGGATTTTAGAGACTAAAATACAGAATAGTAGCCAACACATGGAACAATCAGTGCCCGTGCTGTCTTCCCGGTATTGGTGATAGACATTGGGTGATTGCACGGCTACCGCTACCGGTCACATTGGAGCAGGTATAGCCTCCAGCACGACGGACATAGCAACTTTGGTGAAATGAAGTCCTGTTAACAGTGGGTTCCATACCGTCCACTTGGCAGCTTCCGTTAATCTCCAGAGACAAAATCCTTCGAAGGCCTTTTCATTGTAGATGCTTATGCTTCATTTGACTGCAGTGATGCCGGTTTCAAGGAGGCTTTTCACACGGATCAGACCACTCTCATTCAATCTACCAGTGGTTATGTTGTGGTAATTCTGGCCGGAGATACAAACGCTCAGGTCCGCCGCCTTAGTGAGGTGGTCTCGTTTAGGCGGCGGCTTTGGGATTGTACAACATCGCTCGAATAATAGCAGATGGTTGACCTAGCTTTGCGTTAAACCTAGGCAATTTTAACCAACAATATTTAAGGAGATCGTGCGCTAGTTACATTCACATGGTGCGTTGGTACGTTGTCGCTTGGTTCTTACTTCTGACGAGCAGCGATCCCAGGAAAGCAATTGCTGCCTGCTGGGAAACGGGCTGTGCTGTCGGTAAAGCATTAAGAACTAAACACGCTTACAGAATGGGCTAGGCAGTGCTCAAGCCGCAGATCCTTAAAGTTGAAACGCAATCAGACGGGCCGTTCACGAAGTAGACAATGTTTCATTCAACACAACGATTCGTGGCTTACAGAAACATTGGATTTCAGAGGAAACCTTGGGGTTGTTAGAAGCCACACGAAACATTCCTCATGGCAGTTTATATAACGAATTTAAGAGGGGTATCCACAGGAAGCTGCAGCATAGCCTGATCGCCGGTCATGAGGTTTGACCAGTGGAAAATGTTGAGGAAATGGAAACCACTTTTGCTTCAGAGAATAGTAGCAAACTGTCCAAGCTTATCTGTCCTACTGATCCAAGGCGACCGTCTGTCAGTTAGGTTACTAGCGAGACAGATGGCACGCATATCCATAACAAGTGCGAAAGATTAGAGCACTAGATGGAACGACTTGAGGGTCACTTTAGCTGGCCTCCTGCTTCTATTGTGTTGCTACCAAAAACCTGTAACTTAAAAACCCTCTGGTCTGCAGATTTAGAACCACACGAAAAACTGGAATCCGTAAATGCATTTCGGCTGTCAGACATAATAGGCCTGCTAGTGCAGATGATCTGGCGTGGGCAATTTTCAAAGAAGATGGGTAGGTGTTGGTACAGACCCTGACTCAGTTGTTTCAACTCATGTGGACGACGGATAACATAACTCTGTAGTGGGTTCACTCAATAATAGTTCCTGTACCAAGAAAGGAGTAAGAGGTTTTTATAAAAACTACACAGGAATTAGCCTGATCTCTATAAACATTAGGGTGGTGACACTCATCCTAACACAATGCAGCTCATCAAGCAGATATTAGGGAAGAATGGATAGGGATTCATCCTGGGCGTGGATATGTTGATGACTTCCTCACTGTTCATCAAATTCTGGAGTGACGTCATTAAGTACCGCTGGTCAGTTGTTGTACCTCTGGAGGATGAATGTGTTGGAATCAGTGGATTGATTTACACTTCCTGATTCGCTCAAACACACAGGCGTACCGACCGAGTATACGAACATACTGTTGAAGTTTTAGCCCCATGTCTCGGCTTAGGGTGGTGTTTACGTTGATGCGTCTGGCGGTTTCAGCACCAGCAGTGGTGCACGTTGATGCCGGTCACCCTCATCATTCTTGTCTAATTTTGCTATGGACGAAATATTGGGGGACCGTCCTTGACACTAAGAAGATGTCGGCGTGGACCTCCAACCTTGTGGACGACTGACTATCTTTTATAATACTGACTACAAATTGTTGCTGTTTGGCAACTTTCAATCAACAAAATCAATGATACACCCTGTTTCGCACTTTGCAAATGGTTCCGGAGTGTGGTTTGGAGCTTCGAAGTACAGAGCGATTCTAGAAGAGTACCGTAGCTATATGGATTTAATGTTTGATAATGAGGTTATAGGGGTTGTTGACTGGTTTGCGCGGGTGGATAGCTGCATCAGTGGCGGTGGTGGTGTGGGGAATAAAACAGAAGCATGTATCTCTGAGGCTAGGGTCTTTTCCACCAATCTGGAGCACTTCCGGTAACGTAAAGACATCTCTCTAATGTTTAAGAGCCGCATATACAAGGCAATAATGAGAGCTATATTAATTCACAGCGGCAAAACACAGCCTCGTACGTACTTGACTACCGATACCTGCGTTCGGTCGCTCGTATCGAGAAGCATTAACCAGTAAGCAGCGAAGAGATTAAATGGAGGATATTCGGTGATTGTTTCGTCCATTCCTTACATTTGCACTGACTTAGATAGTTAGTCCACGTATTAAAGATGTCAGTAAGCCGTCCGCCACGCGGAGCATACTTTTTCCATTCTGCAGTCGACTAGCGTATGTTTTAATGTGGATAGATGATGGCCTGATGCACAGAAAGTAAGTCGTTCACCAAAGAACTGGTTAATATAGGTCGGGTTCCTCTCTGGGACTGACGATGTTGTAACCCACAGAGTTGGTAGCTGAAGGCGTTAGATCAAATGGCGGCTAACTGGGCCCAATGGCATGAATTTTCTTGTTTGACAGAACTGTCCTGGTGACGCGGGAAGGTGGAAACGGTAAGGAACCTTTTTGTTGATGACTGTTTCTATTTATAGCTGTGTTGTTTATGTGCAAAGTGTAGGCAACCTGGTGTAGATTGCTTTGAGTGTAGACACGGTGCATTCCCTTAGTTGGATCGCCTCTTCCTTTCGTCATTTCTTACTAGGTCCGAGTTTTTTTTCCATCGTTGTGAGGCAGTTATACGTCAATGCGAACCACCAGTGTATTACTGTATTCGATAGTGAACCGAAGGATGATGAATTACCGACGCTTTCGAAACGACTAGCTATTATATACACTAACTGTTTGCTTGTTTAGTTGACAGTGTCATTCCGTAGCAAAAGAATTCTGAAATCATTCAGCAGATGTTCCTCCAAACCGGTGACCACACATACTCTACTAGTGAATTTTTAACACTGATCTGACCTTGTGTTTTATTTATAGAAAACCCTTTTAATCAAGTCATCTTCTTGGCGGCTTGAGTATGTCTGAAATCGGTAGACCTCATTCGTCCAAAATTCACACGTAACATTCAGGTTAAGTGTAACAATCAGTTAGACGATGTGACTAAATTTCGATTATTTGCATGCATCGGCTAGCTACTGACAGACTTCTCCTGGCGTAAGTACTTCAATAGGGCTTGAATGCTTACAACCAATTTTTTCAATGTTCACTGCAAACAACTCTGCTGAGCTGGGACTTAATGACCTGCTCATCGCTAGTTGATGTATCAAGAGACCAAAACGATTGAGAAAAAGAGGTGGGGCATTTTCAACGTACCGAAATTAAGTTTCCTTCAGTCGGATGAAGGAGCGTGATTTGATTCGTTCGAAGAAGCTCATGGATGCAGTGATTTCGTTAACACAGCTTTCGTGCACAATGATTGGACGTCACCACAACACATCAATTCAACAACGATATAGGCGTTCGTTGATCTGAACATCAATTCAAAAACCTCTACTAAAATATGCTTGGATATCTGGATTCAGTGCAGCTGTAATGTGGCTGCCCATCCAATGTGTGATACTGTGAACCTATCATCCTGAATGACATTCCAGTCTTATATGTCTTTATATATCACATAGTACAGGCACCAAGGATCTGTACGTTTAAATGACTCTCTTCACGTGATCTCACCAGTTTATTCATTTGGCAAACTCCTCATGTACTATCTGTAATATTCATCTTGATTGAAAGTTGCTTCTCCTGGAACTAGGGAAAAGCACTGACTGAACCATCAGATTACAAATACCTTTTCTGCAGCACCTTCTTTTCACTAAAGCCGATCGTTCAAACACCTCACGTATGCTAGCTTTCGACTACAGGTTAACTTTAACATTATGAATTTCCCATGTGGCATATTGAAAACAATGTTCGCCCATAAAAATCAATCCTACTAAACATCTGTCCGGTCCACTGTACATAGAATCCAAGCCAATTTCAGGTTGGAACGGGCAAAGAATAATCTATATCTGATGACTTCATGTGAAATTTGTTTGCACTTCTAAGTCATTGAGAAATGATAGTAAAACCGTTCAATTTCCTCTTAGCACCTCCACTCTGTTGGTTACGTATTCTGTTATTACAACCTTATTCCCTTCACCCGTTTTGTTTAATTTACAGTTCTTTCACCGTCTCGAGATGGGACTGTACGAGCATGGGAGTGGCAAAGAGATGCAAATCATTTGGACATCCGGGCATACTATCAAGTTGGTGAGAAAGAGGCCACCTCAGTCAAACTTTATCTTCAACGGTCCGGTTGTGCACCAGACGCACACCCGGAGCGATTGGGTTCAGTGGAATTAGTGCGTAAGTTTGTGCTAGTGACCACCATGACATCTGATTTACTACAAAGAGATTGTAGGCGTAACGATCAATGCGTGGGCTGGATTCCAACGTATCACTGAACTTGTCATATACAATGTACATGACGGTTGAGCAAAACGCCGTGTTGTGACTGGTTCGCATCCCGTATGTAGTTGTAACGTACTTCTACAAAAACTTTCAAATAAGCGATTACTTGTAGGGTAAACTGAGGCAACATAGTGATATAAAGATGTGAACATCACGGTAATTAAAAAATATCAACCCCATTTCAATAGCGCTGAATCAATGCAGTCTATTCACCCTCAAGTAACATTTGCGGAGAAAGAAAAGTGTTAGTTGGAGAAATCCTGATTGTGTGGCCTGAACGTGACGGATTAGGTTGAACTTTGTTATTCGGTTGCAACGAAGTAAACTTACAGATGGATCTATTCGAATCAATCACCTTCCACGGCCTCTCTGTTTATCATTACCGCTAAGACGTAAACATATTCAGATAACTGGAACTGACAACGGTTTTGGCAGTTGAACAGATGTCTTAACTGTCCACTTTCGAAGGAACCAGACTATAGTTCCACTCTCGTTATGACTTCTCAGTAGTGTATACCCTTTTTACTGGGGGGAATGAAGATTGAATTTAACCAGACAGTTACCCTGCCCCCGGTTGAGTCAACTCAGCAATTTGTTTATTATTTACAAGTGATTGTAAGTGAACGTTTTCATAGGAAAATGCAGTCTTGCCTAATGTGCGGTGGATTGCACAGTGGTCAACACGGTTGCATCATTAAAGCGCAATCGGAGCTCTAGTCCCGACCGTGACAAAGACGTGAACTAGTGATAAGTTCAAACAAAAGCAGAACAAGAGCATAGTGATTGTTTTTGAAGGAGTTCGAAAGAATAGTCTGTGTGGATAGGACAGTGGTGACTAATTGTCAGTGATATTCAATTTGTTTCTACTGGCTGTGTTATCATTACGTCGGATAGAGGAATGCAACGGGTTTGGTTATGTAGGTCTTCCAACGCTTTGAGAATGTAGCCGGTTTCGTAACATAGACTGAATAAACAGTGTTCAAGTAGAAATCAAGCTTTGCGGTGAATTATTTGTTTCAGTCTTCATCAACTCAAACCATCCAAATTCGCATAGTGTCCGATTCAGTTCACTGTGGTTTTTGTAATACGGATCAAATGGTTACCAGTTAACTATTATTGCCTGGTGCTTTGTTGAGAATGTATTACACGCATCGTAGGTCAACCAATTCACAGTGAGTCAGATTAGTCAGAATAAATCATTTTAGTTTGTCAGTGTCTTTGGATGAAGAGCGTATAACTAAAACTCAAGACAAGTTTTCAGCATCCTGACTAGATTTGCACTTACAACCTATCAATTTCTACCTGACGTCGTTCACTTACTGCTCAGCCGTGTGGTCATAAAAGATTGTTTTATGCACAGATATAATTGCCTCTATTTGGCAAACCGTCTTCCGTTCCTATGTTCTGCTCTTAATCAATGTTTGTCTTTTTTCACCACTACTCAATGACATTCAGATATAAATGCAAACTGCTGATGTATTGTGGTCTATTGTGATGCTCATTATGGCCGCTTTCTGTTACAAAATCAACAGAAAAACCCAAACTCACACTCTTTGTTGTCTAACGAAGGCCTCATATTTTGTGAACGAGGATAGAGTACCGTATTTGACAGGTGGTCAAGCAAGGATTTTAACTAGTCTGTAACTTACTGAATTTGCGTTTCAGCAAACGACATAATGCATGTTAAATAAATACCCTGTATCATATCGACTACCGAATGTTTCATTGAGTGTTCATGCTGTTCATCTGGGCATCCGCTTGATTCGAACCCAAATTTATTGTATTCCACCTTCAAAGTGGGCTTCAGCGGACGAGGTACCACGTTGCAGAATAGAGTTTACGATTTTCTTGTAACCGATTATTTTTGTAAGACGGTTTGACATCTGTTAAGCGGAATGCTGATAGCTACCAAGAACTGTGAACTACTGAAATTGCAGAGTTCAATTTTCGGGTCTTTGTGACTAATAGACGTGATCCTACAGCCTATATAAATAGTTTACTTACAATCACTTACTAGTTGCAGCCACGGAGTCACAGGCAAACTCAGAACATACAGGCGAACGAAGAAAAGTGTATGCAAGTAACTAAAACGAGTACAGATATAGCCATCTGAACAGATTGTCTGCGTATCAACTTGTGTACCAGAACAGTATAAAGTGGATCAAAGTGGCATCTCCACCCTGAGATATTGATCAGGTTTCAATCAAAGAAAAAGTCAATTTGTTTCGCAACTACAGAAGTCTCTCAGGAAAAGGGTTAGCAAAGTTAGCAGTTTTTAAGGTTTCAACTGTGATCAAAGTTTTATAAACCACTCACATTAAGCAAACATTTGTTCTGCTAACAATCAACACCTGTTTCATAAACGTACTATTATAGAGGTATGGCAGAACTAAAGTAATTCAGATTACTTTAAAATCGCAAAGTAGCAATCAGTCGTTGGAATAACCGAAGACACAACAAAAGAAGTGGATTCTAGGAATCTTTTCCACATGAAGAGCGCGCGTGACCCACAAATTACGTTTTATTTGGTAGATTTCTCAATCTTCACAAGGCATGGTTTTATCCTACCCCTCAAAGATGTTGTGTGTTGGTCTGGTGGTATTAAATTTACCTGTGATTTTTATGAAGTTAACAGTTTGGCCACCTTTTTTTTATAAACCCGCCGCCTGAAGATCGCTTCAACACGGTGGTTAGTGTCATGTTAGCAACGTGTCTTATTGCTGATTATATATGAACAAAGATAATGGGAACAAGTGCTACACTCAATAATCTTAGTAATTGGTGACATTGCAAAAACGTTCGACCGTCGGCTACGGAAAGGGCCTCTAAAGCAGGTGTACAAATCATTGGTATAAGGAGTAAACATTAGTTCTCGTTAACGGATAACTATTGCCCGTACCAATGAGCTTGTAACATGTAGGCTGGTAGTATGAGCTACGTGATAGTCCGTCGAGGTTTGAGAAACCTCTAATCGAGTTACTGATAGTGAATCTTCTAAGATAAATGGGCTACGAACTTTGTACGCCGCGTATTGTTGCATACGGTTGTTGATAAAATAAATTGTCCGGCGGCTCTTGAATGGCGTCTTGTGGGATCACATTTGATCGTCTGATGAACTTTATTGTAGATTTTGCCTGCCAGGTTCGCATACCTGTGTCTACTGAGGTATGCAGTCGGGAAAACGTTTGGACGTGATATCGTGTCGCATCCAGTAGCGAGCCTATATTTGACTAGTCTATAATTGTCTTGAATTCTTTTATTCAAAAATGCAGGTCAACCTCACCCATATTACCACTGAGTAGGACTCAAAATCAGGGCTCTATATGTTATTATAAAATCGTCAAAAAGTCTCGGTGGTCAGAATTATTGGCGAATATGTATATAAACCAAATAGGTTACAAATCAGTAAAAGTCTTGAACAAATCATAGCCTTCCATTGGGTTTCACACGCAAGACAATTTTGCTAGACTGAAAAAGTTTGTGAATGTTGTATAAAGCACTTGTAAGATAACACTGATACTCTTCACTGCCCCTCATATAAGACATCAATATACCATACATGAAACTAAAAGAAAGATCTTCCCAAATTTAATGCTAAATTCCGTCGTTTTTACTTGTTAAATCGCACAGGGTCTAAAAGGGATTGATCAGTGTGAATTTAGTGTAATTGAGTTAAATTATCCGTCGGTATTTTATAATTTTACGTAACCCTACTGTAACCCTACTGTAACCCAAGAAATCGGACCACCATTTATAGTTGTCGATTAGTGTTATGTTCTGATGGTCTCTCTTGTAATCTCCGTTACATTCCTACATGGTTTATCGTTTCATTCTTAAGCTGACTGTAATTCTGTAAAAATAACACTTTTTTCAGTTTACAGATACATCTAAAGTACAACCCGAATTGGAAATACATTAATTCACTCGAAATTAATGTACGCCACATGTTGGGCTGTCTAGGTAAGGTCAGTGGGATGCCTGTTGCTGGACCCGGATACTGAACTGTTAGATTGTTTTCATTTGGTTGTTGTCTCCGAGTGTATCCACCTTGTTACTGCACTGACTCACCAGATGTCCTCGTTGGTCCCTACGGTCTGTCAGTAACAGGTTCTGGTCGGTGTACGTTCATCTGGTGCTACAAACGGCATATCAAAAAAAGGTCTGCGATGCCCTGCACTGGAATGTCTGACAACCTCTGTTCTAACATGAACTGTGGACCAGTTGGGCGAATTGTTTGATGTTTGCAGCTCTGACAGTTTTATGTACGTCTGTGTGTGCAGACTCTTAATGAAGAGTTAGCGAACATAGAGTGGGTACACAAAAATTCTCCATAGTATAAATTTGCTATGACCCAGATTTGTGAATGTTTTGTACTCGATGTAACCAACCGTCGGGAAAGAAAACATCAGACGAATAAATTTTACTGACAACCAAAGACAGACATTTCTTATCCTTAGTTTGATAAGCTAGTCAGAATTTTGACGAGTTTCCACTCTTTCTTCTGGTATACTTGCGGAGACAAATGACACTTGCATGAGACCGATGAAGAACAAACGGCGTCCATTTAGAGTACAACATTTCTTGAAAAACTGCACGATTTTCCTCCTGACAGATGCAGACTTGGTTGACTAAAAACATTTTCCGCTTACTGAAGCATTGACTAACAGTAAGTTCTCGCCCTTTCGTAGAAACTATACCCTTCGATGAGTTCTGAAATTGTTGTCTAACGAAGTTTACATGCCACAGCTTACATTTCGTCACTCCCAAATGGTTGGTTTCATCGTTGTGGCTAGTAAGTGCCTGCTGATAGACAGTAACTAAGACGCTTGTCCGACCTTGAGAGGAACGTGATACGGTACTCTGACCCCTTCAGTCAGCAGCAAAACAGAATTGTGCCTATCATAACAAACGCCCCGATGTAACTGACATCATTGCCTCTCTATGAAGATTTCTGAACAAACTGAGCTTCATTCATAACTTCTGCTAGTAATGGAATGAGTCACTGTTTTAAACTTTAATCAGAATTCCTCTATCTATCAGTACAAGGATGAAACCAGTGTTCAACTGTCGGTTTGAGGGGATTACCGCTGTGTTACATTTCCATAGAACGTTCACGTACCAGTTTTCCATAGAATAGTATCAATCTAAGGTAGTCTGATTGATTCTGCTGCTGTTGATCTATTTATTCAGAAGGTTCTTGGCAACACTACCCACTCCAGCGCATTGGATTAAAGAGTGATATTGGGGAAACTGCAATGACGTCACAGTAGTACATAAAAGATTATGCCGACAATCGTCTGAAAAAATTGAGTCAGTATACGCCAGCTGATCACGATAACCGAGGAACAATGGAGTAACGGCGAGTAGAGATCTGGTTCTTTGGGGAAGATAACGTTGACGCAATTCAACACAGTGGGTTCATGTCTAACCTGCTTCAGTGGGCTATCCCTCACTGTGATCCACTCCTTCATTATCTGAACCGACAACCCAACGCGATCCGCTTAATTTGGACCATTCTGAACCCTTAGTATAGTACTTGAGAAATAATTTGGAAGATCGCAGTCAGTGCCAAATCTGACAGGAAGTTACCTTTGAACACGCGGAGTTTTAACGGGGCAGTTTGACACTGAACAGCTATTATCTGCAAAAGGAAAGAAAGTTAGAATGAACCGAAAACCTTCAAGACTGTGGTCAGAAATGTAAAATTGCACACGGATTCACGACAATTCAGTTCAATGTGTCCAGCAGTTTGTAATTCATAAGAACCATGCGAGAATATCAACTGTAAATAACGTTGAAGTACTTATTGCTGGTTCTGAAGAGGTGATCTGCCTAAGAACGAAAGTTTTCCCCACTTAAGACAGCAACGTTCAGACCAAGATATGCATTAGCATATGAAAATATTGTAACACTTTTTCACCAGATGACCTGCAGCGCGTCCGCAACTTGCATACATATTTATCAACTACTGCATAATGGGTAGCAACCGTCCTCCTTAGATCAGCAACTACCACGTGTTTGTTACAAAAATGTCAGATGCCACATAACTGTAATATTTTGAAACAAAATAATGTATCCTTTATAAGTTAACTGCCAAGTTAGGAAAGCGTCTCCGTGTTAACAATACTGTGGAATAGCAACTCCCAAAAGCGATAATTTTACAACCACTCTGAAAAACAGCAAAATACAACACAGCCTATATTACTTCTTCAACTATTCATAAGCTTACATACTGTAAAGAAACGAACAAATGGCACTTACATGTCGCGAGCTAAGATAGCAGCTGTTCTATTATTTCTGATATTTCAAAACCAATCCAGTCGCTTCTGTAATTTTTACCACCAGGTTGTGGAACGATGTCCGTGAAAGCAGAACAGTCGCTGATTGTTTACCATAGTTTTTGCTCTTTGGAGATGATTTTAATTAAACTTTCAACTACGGAACATCTACCTCATTAGACGGTTGTCATTGTTATGGCACTCAGATGTAGTCTGACCAACATGGTGATTGCTTTGAACATTAAACCGTCCACTGTAATGAGACTGGTAGCCCAACTGTCCAAACAACCATTCGAAACAAGCTTACCAGGAAGGTACCTACCCTTGGTAAGGGCAGAACACTTATTCAATGTGAAATTGAAAACAGCTCGTTATTCACATGTTCTTAGTGGTATATCATTGGTCGTCACTGAAAGCCTCATTAACGCTATAAGAGAGAAATGAGTGATTTTCACATATGACGGAATGGAGCGTACTGTGACTGTGTACCGAGTTTGACGTTACCTCTGTAAATGTCATTAACGTTCTGTTGAAAGTGTTATCCCCGTTAGCAGAAAGGTGAATTTTCAAGCTATTTCGCGGCAATCGGTCATAAGTTACCTGTTTTGCTATCTTCCCAGCTGAGGTCAATATCCAAGTGCTTATTAAAATTGTCTAAGAACCGTTTATTTTCAAAACAGCCATACTTTTCGCTGCACTACCCACAACATAGCTTTCCAACACACCCACATGATCAATCCAGTATGACATCCTAGATAAACCAACATGGAAAAAACACGCTTCTAGCACATGGTCTTCCGCAAAATACGTCGGATAGCATTTGGGGTGTTCCGTGGTGCATTAACATTGAGAGGAAAATGAACTTTCCGTGTTCAGACAGATTATTGTTGTTCCCACTGAAGTTTCAGGTACAAATGAGAACAAATAAGAGAGGAGACGAATTCTGACCTTTGATCAGACAAATCGGAGTGTATAGGCAGTCTCTAAACGACTCTCGTGGTCCAACTGTGCTATCTCTAGTTTGTCGACAGGCGTTTCCCCATGGGCTAATAGCCATAAAGTTGGAATTCACCAAACCGGTCCGAACGAAACAAGATTGGAGTCTACCCGACTAACCGGTGATACAATGGCCAGTCGTCGAATGATAAGAAGCCTATGGTTGGTATTTCACAAATACTGTTTGCAATACTATCCCTTGTTTCAACCCTGAATGACGTCCTTGCTAGTTTTCCTCACTCCAAAGTCGACCGAGAGATCTCAATAGTAGGCGGTGTATCACTTCCTATGAACTTTCTAATGCTAGTTTGCAATGTGTAGCAACTAGTGGAGATGTGATATGGACGACCCTGATATCAGAAGGCAGCGAAGACGCAATGTTTGAAAGAAAGTGCGTTCCTTTATGAAACAGAACAACTGTTAATCCTCAGTGGTTTGCATGAATTTACTGCTACTGGCGTAAATGATTTGACCACTTTTGGGAGTGGGGTAAATCCGTGAATCTCGTGCTGAATAGTTTTCGATATCGTGTTATGTATCACTGTGTCACGGAGAATCAGTTTCGAAAATAAACATGCTTTTCACCCACAAAAAATGTGGCTTCGGTTTACATGTGTTCCACATGTTGGCTAGTAGTTCCTAGTTGAACCAAAATGAAAACATGTAAGGCTTTGGAATTTGGACAAGTTTCAAGCCGTTGGCCAGTTTGTAATCAGGTCAGCTCTTTAATACTTAATCTACAATTCACTTGGTGGCTGCAGACAGTGCGCACTGTCAGTCTAGGCTCAACTGTAATAAGCATTTCTCGCAAGAACTTGACAAATCACATAGCCGAGAAGCCACCTCCTAGGAATATCACAGAAAATCCCATTTAATAAAAGCGTTTGAATGAAATGGACAATCCTCAGAATGCACAACTCCGCCACTCGTGAACGTGTGGACCACGCACCATGGCTGTGGTTCTAAGTACTCTTTCTGGCCTATGAGATCAACTGTGTACACAACTGTGGGAAATTGGTTGATACAGTGGCTGGCTTTTTGATCACAGGTTGGCATGCAGCGATATCTGGTGGCAAATGTATGAACCCACTTCACGTGGGCCTGTCGTTTTACCGTTCATGATGGAAGATAATATAGGGAATGAATTCTCATCTTCATACCTACCTACTGGCTTTATCTCAAGTAAACATTTTCATCCCTCCAGCTGGGAGAGGTGCTCGAACAAAATAAGTTCGCGATTAGACGTTTTCTCTTTGCATAGTCTCTTCACAGTGTTTTTTCGATAAAGCTATGTCTAAGTTCAAATTGTAGGCATTCATAATAACAACTATAGATCACTAGACTGAAAGGGCCTACGTTATAATTGTACGCTTGCTAATGAAACACTATCTGATACTGTGTTATTACACTAATGACGACGCTCCATTACTAGGTTTTCTACTCACTGGTGGTCATCTTTCCGTCGGGACACATTCCTAGGTTACTGTCTGTTTCATTTGTTCTTATGCTGTCAATGCTACCATGAACCCAAGTGAGATGGTGGATGACGTGAGAGGTAAATCTATCTAATATTTTGTATTTTGGTTTTCATCGACTGACAATCATCAAAATAGTTAGCCTTCACATTTTGTCTAATTGTATATTACGCAGTATGACAGTTGTTAGGTTGGTTTTATAGAAACACATACACTATATATTTTCACTTAATGTCATTCGATTGATAAGGTCAGAACAAATGCTTGATGGCCGCTAGACAGAAGAGACTGACCTGTCCCAGGTGGCCACCAATGCATAGTTCCCTCATATAGTTGTAAATCTAGTGTAAGAGCTCAGCCACCGTGGTAGCCAACTGACAAAAAAACTTGGAAGCAAACTATATATTTCACCTCGAAGTGCTTTAAGTTGGATTTTACTCGCAAAGGTTCCATCTCTTGTTCTGTTGCAGCAGTGTTCAAAATTGACGGACTACCGCTTGCTTCTACTTTATCAGGTCATGAAACATTGGGGTGAAACCTTCACTAGCGATTGAAGCCATCTATTTTAAAATTACTGGACGAAAAATCAGTAGGACTAGCCAACCTTTAGAGTTTTTAGATGGCATTCGGGATGGCAGTAGTCAAAATCGCCACAAGAAGCTGAATCCTGGGAGCTGGGATGTTGTTTTTCACTACAAACTCTTCTTGATAGTTCTGAATTGATGTATTAAAAAATTATGCTGGAAAATGATGACTGTGTTAACATCACAGATGTAAAATGGCGGCTGGGTCAGAGTTGTACGAAACTGATATGCTACCGTTCACAATACACATGTCATTGTGCACGTTGTGCCAACTTAGCAATCATGGGACACTTGGGAAAGAGCCAACCCAACAGCCTGCCAATATGGTCTTTCGTAGATATGAAGAATGAAATAGACTATCCTTTAAGAGATCAGATCAGCGAATTGGTGTACAGCTTAACGCTGACATTGAATACGGTAACATGATCGTAATTTGGACCAAACATATACTGGTTCGCAACAGACAAAGCGTATGCTGACTGTTTGGTTGAAAAAAAAACAGTTTTTGATTCAAAGTGGAGCAGTTTTAGAAGCCACTGCATTTTCACATCTTATTCTCCGAAGCCCAAGGTGAACTTGACTGATGTTTGCTCGAATTGGAGCGCAAAGTTTATATGATAAATCATAAGTCATTCATCGTAAGATGATTTTCCGCTTTCATGCTTGGTTGGAGAACTGAACTTGGCACTTTCATACCTACGGCTAATAGTTTCTCCCCTACACATATTTGTGCACTTGATGCGTACAGATGACAGCTGCATTGTTGACAACGCTGAACCCATCAAACCGGAATGTTTGCGGACCGGCTCCGGATTTGCGGTTCGTTTCGTTGTGTCAAACCCTTCGGCGTCCGACGCATTTTATTTGTACCAGGTTAGCTCACATGACAGTCCGGATAAACAACTGGTCCACTCAACTGCAATGCAACAGAATTTGCAAAACGACCTGCTAGGTATGTTCCACACAAATTCCATTCCTGCACCACATTTGTGGTGAGGGGTTGTACACTAGTCACTTTGAACGATGCACAAAGCCGCGGACACTCGACGACGTTATCAACTCACTGTTTCGTTAAGGAGCATATCTTAGTGTATATGGTGTTCCGGTGACTTTACGCGATGTCCAACGGGCGAAGTCGGGCCAGTTATGTTTGGTTTTGTCAAACCAATAGTTCTCAAATTACTCTTAAACGCTTCTTGTTCCACTTAAAGTATGCTTGCGCTTGCCCGAATGCAAATGCTGCCACCATGCATACTTGAAGGTCAACATGATACGAAAAGATCTTCAAATGTCCACGTTGAGTGTGGAGGCAATTTTAGAATAAATGGGGATTGCTTGCATTGAGATGAATAAATGAAGAGTTGGAAGGTGAGTTACTGTGTTTATTGTCTGGACAGTCAGGTAGTTTGCCTGTTATTAACACAAGTGTGTTGACGAATCTTTAGGTGGGATTATTTTTTGCAAGACAAAGGGTCCATGTGTGAGTGGCTGACAAGTTCACCTCATAAAAATGTGCATTACCGTTAAGGTTTATCCAATGAATTAATGTCACTGTGATGACTTATTCAATAATGGTTGGACTGAATTTCTCTCCAAATGCAAAAGCCGCCAGCAAGTGTGAACAACAAGCAGCTTACTATTCAGAATGCGGTGAAACGGTATCTTAAACCGGTCAGCCGTTTGCATACCATGGTAGTCCGTACGCAATAGTTTTCAAGGTCAACCCAAACTTGGATGAGCTGTACGTGGTGGCTGTTTAAACAACTGAGTTCTGTTCATCTAAAGGGTATTATAGTCATATAAGTCGTCCGTCAGCTGGCTGCAAATTAAATCTTCTAAGTAAACTTGTGTAATCTTACTTTGATGACCGGAAGATAGTGTTGAAGTCACGTCGTCAGATTCTCAAAACAAGTACTCGGAAATTATTTCCTCTCTGATTTCAAGATTCGGTTTCTCTGGCTAACCTGAATTTAACCTGTATGTTTTCAACACACAGCCACCGACATTTCGTTGAAGATCGTGGGTCTTGCTGATGGTCAGAAACCGGACGAAACCCAGATGGACGTAGCCGTAATAGTACACTCCAAGGTAAACATTCATTTCTTGGTTGGTACTCTAACATATGGTTTCTGAAGGCAAAGTTCAGTGCTGAACTTGAGTCGATCTATGGCGTGGGCAAGACAATCGAACCTATGTGGAGTAAAACCAATTAGAAGTTTAGTGTGCTCTCCGCTCTAGGGAATGTTTCTGTGAACGCTAACCAGATAGCATAATCTCACTGATACTCCACTGTGTACACGGCTGACCGTCATATTCGGCAACGAAAAGTCAGTTATACGAAAGTTTGATTCGCGTACACAAGTTTAGTGTTTAATGAACTTGCTTGCAAGGAGGTGCCATTGTTGACCCAGCTGCCGTCTTGTTTTCCTTGGGACCATTACCTGGTGACATGCTAATTACATCTGACCTATTATGTCGAGTTAGGGTATGCAGTATGTTGAATGGATTTGCGGTTTGTTTGTGAGTAAACGTTAGGCAAAAATTCATGCTATCAAGAATGATTGAACTGAAGATTCACGGTATAGTCAACTTATCACATCCGCGTAAAATGAATCGTTCCAGTCAAAACGGGTTTACCAGCTAGTGAACGCAATGCACTATGGGTGTGCGCTTGTGTGTACTACCTGGCAGATATCTGACTGTTTGCCCAAAGCACATAGTTTTCAGTAACCATAATACAGGAAAAACCTTGATTAGCTCACCCAGATTATTTGTATCTACGTCGCATCTCCCCACATACACTACCTCGTCGTTCAGTCAGCGTTTAGTTTAATGCTACGCTTTATCGGATAGGGCACATGTACAGTTCATCTGAATCAAATCTCGGCCACAGTTAGGTCACTTCCAAATATACGTCGAATTCTCGGGGAGTTACTAATCACGTAGAATTTGGCAGGTGCCGAAGAAGTTCAGTTTCTAAGTTTTTGTGAGGCGCCAGTCCTCCCTGTCCGTGGCTTTTTTCTGTGGACGTCTAAAAATGACGTGCTTCCAGAGAGATGACGTTCATTAATGAACAGTTTTTCTTGGCAACCTCAATTGGTAATCCATAAATTTTAGAACTACCCTAACTTCTGCTGCCAGTGGTTTGTTGTGGTACATTACGTTCTATCATCGGTTCTATCAAACTAAGTTAACAGTGCACTGAGACGTAGAGATGCTTGTTAAATGTGGACTGAGTAAGTACAGCAGAGTTTAGTAGCCTGAAGAATGAACCAATTTTTGCATACTTATCAGATTAGCTAGGTCATCCTAGATAAAACTTTGGAAGTAATCTTAGAGAACGTTTAGTCATATTATTTATCAATCTTTCCTTTTTTCATGTGAACTGGATAGGATTAGATTCTTTCGCATACGTTGACTTTTGGGTTGCGATGATAGGAACCCCAAGAAACTGATCACAGTTTCACTGACTAGTTTTAGCTGAGATATTCACAACCCACAGCTTGTCTACAACAATGACTCGCTAATGTCAAGCATTTGAGCTTTAGGTGAGAATCCAAAGCGGAACAGGAAATGATGCAAACAGTGAGTCTGGTGGGACGGATCCGTGAAAATTCGAGCGGACCGACTATGTCTAATCGATTCATCATGACAAGAATTGATTCAAAAACCATCTAACCTGATTATGGTTTATGTGAGGAATTGCTGAAGTTATGAGGCAAGATGAAATGCAGCTCACCCTTTGTGAACAATATGCGTGAATGAAGATTTTTCTCACTCATACAGCGCACATTGCAACAAAATAATGACGTTCACCCCAAATTTCATTCAACTTTCTTCCAGTAAGTTATTTTCAATATGCATGATCGAACCCCTAAAGCTACCTGCTACAAAACGTTTGACAGCCATATCTCAATAATTTGCTGCTAGACGAGTTATCACTCATGCCAGTGGTCGATATAAATGTGAGTGCGTGGCATTGCAGACAACTGGTAAACAACTGCTGCGATGCAGTGCTTGTAAGCTATGCAGTGAAATCACCTGTTTTTTTAACCGCGGTCGCTCACAGAAGTGACCTTTGATCTCTTGAATAGTATTTTCAGTTCAAGACGAACTGTATTACAGATTAAATTTCCTCCATGATGTAGTGTCGCTGAACGAACTGGGCGATTATATGTTAGCACAAGGTGCATCATATGTTGTACACACCAGAGCTACTTGTGCAAGCCAATGAATAGGGCTTGACGACCATTCGTTTTAAGCTACCGATTGGTCATGTTTCGTAAAACTAGATAGGGGACATTTCTGGTTGGGAGGCACGTTTATGCTAACTCGTTTGCTTCATATGTGGTCTCCGATTAAAATCGAATGACAGTCCAGCCTGCGAACACGTTTAGAAGGTGCATTGCGTTTACTAATCGGACCATGTTCCTACTTGATCATGATTATGGAAAACACATTTTCAGGACATGATGCATCAACAACAGAATGTTTCAGGAGTAGTTGAAATTGGACCGCAGTCACAAGAATGCGGCAAAGTGAAGGGTTATATTTCACAGTAGAAGATTACATACATGTCATTTGTATCAGTGAACACATCCAATGTACTCGGCTGGCGGCGTCCGCCTACGCATCGACGTTCAACGATAACCGTGAATGGAGTACGTACACGAATAACAAAAACTGGCCACTTCTGTATAAATTGTGATCACGCCCACCCACACTCCGTTTGTACTGTGGAGCCAAAGAAACAAAACGGAGGAGCAAGTTAGGGTTTCGAGATTGCTCGCCGGTCTTCACCTAGCTGGATCGCCAGGATTTAAAACGACAATTAACTAAGAACAAACTGGAAGTGTAAGCAGCATGGCAACCAAATAGTTTATCACGGCATCTAAATCACAATACGCGTAAATTTCTGCCAGTATACTTACTCGTTGTTTTCAGAACTACAGTGCAAATTGATGTAGACTATAAAAGCAAGATTAAAGCCTTATCCACTCTAACTATGTCGGTATTTCTTATTTAAGGTAATTGTGGACAATAGTGCATGCCTACCAATGACCATTGCTTTGCATCCTACGTGGCCTGTCGGGGAAAAACTGGAGAGCCACTTAGTCGCAAACGAGACCCGGTTCACTATGCCTGTTCCGAACGACCAGCGAGTACTCACGCTTGATTTAGAAATGCGCGTTGAGGCTGTGAACGATTCTCATCCGGAACTGACAAGCCGACGTTCGTTGACCTTACCGAACCCTCGTAAGTCGGTAGCCTTGAAGATTGTAATTGCTTGTCGGCTGCGTGCCCTCCGTTTCCTCACGTGTGCACGAACGAATTGAAGTTATTGATATTAGATATGAAATTTCCGTTTAGCAATTCGTATCACGTTTAACGCCCTCGTACATTTCGTTAATACTTGAAAATACCAAGTCGCTTCAATTACGAGAAATACTGAATCTTCCTAAAAACCTTATGAGGACTGGCATCCGTGATATATAACGTCCACTAAGGCCAGCGTGCCAGTAATGTATTTTATAACCTCATCTATTCCGAGTTATTTACAAAAAACAACGTCGACCAAATTTAGCCTCATTACTATGGAATAACTTGTGAATTGGAATGTCAGCGATCTGAACTGTTGCTTGTTAATCACAACAACTCGGAGTGTTTCCATGTATGTTTAGGTCTATATGAAAACACCCTCGAACAAATGATCATGACATTATTATGTAAACGATTTTGTGTCGTGTAGTTTTATGTAGGCTGTTGTGGCGTTACGATTGTTTTAGTCGTGACAAATAAAACAACTACCATTAAGTAGCCTGGCCTTCGTTTGAAATCAGCTGAAGGCCACTCACAACTGAGTGAAGTTCACTCGTTCGAATAAAATATAAATGGAACATTAGAATCAATCTTTAATCACATTGAGGCTTGCAAGTAGTGCGAGTGGACTGGTCAAGACACTTCTCAACGTGAAGCTATCGTCTTACATTAGAGCTAATACGAAAAAAAGTGGTTGTCAATTTGGATTGGTAGGCCAATCCTCGTGCTTCCTTGAGGATAATCGCGTAACTTGAACCACATAAGTGAGCTAAGATTCATCCAGCGCTGTCTGCTCTGGGTAAGTGCAAGATGGTTATTGCAACCGTAAGCTTGAATCGTTTGCATTTAAAACGTCATCGTTAATCAGTACAATCAAAATTTGAATTTGTAAGAAATATCATCTCACGTAGTGACTCTTACAAAAACGGGTTAAGTAACCTGATCATAACCCCGGTTACCTGCAGCATCTAATGACTGCCCTGATAAATCTCTTATCTGATACCAGCGGCTCACACAACGTTCGAGAATATTTATTGCAGTGACACACATCTGGAGATAGGATTTGCTGCCTAAAATTACAATATGACCTTACACGACGACGTTGGTTACAAAAAGTTAGTGACGTATAATGAAATTATAGAAGTTATTGGCCAGTTGGTAGGAGTACAAATCTAAGTTACCCACAAACTCCTTGTGACAGACTAACATTCCTCTAAATCCCAGAAGGAACGTACGTAGGGTTTTCAGTCGAATATTGTTACTCTATGTTTACAACACACGATCACCCACAGTAGAATACACAAGTTGTCTTCCATTGTTTCACCATCAAAGTTTACGCTGAGTCACACAAAAAGTACACTTTAGTGCAAAGCCGGATGGTTATCGAAATGTGTACCAATGAAAGTCAACCGGTTTCACCAATTCTTAGTGATTTCGGATACATACATTTAGAGAGATCAGTTGTTTATTAGGAACTATATGTTGCTTAAGTTCATCCATTTTAACTTTTTGAAAAACATGTGTCCGCAGTTCTAACTTATTTGGCTACCTGTGATATTTCTGAAAAACGGTTGGTAAACTGGATAAACCTTTATATTTGAGTTTGTGTGAAGATTTGTATTATAAATCGAGTCTTTAGCTTGTGTACTTCAGCTAATATAAACATCGACAACGTTGTTTTTAGATTAGTGATGAGTAGTCGGGGATTTGGTTTATTTT
>QNGE01002566.1:0-69280 GCA_008508345.1 Paragonimus westermani
CCCTCTAGTTGTCATGGTTGTCACATATAATCGAATAATTGGCCACTGTCTGGGCGAGACAGATCTTCGGTCATGGCTGTTCAAATTCGTGGTCACAGTTGCCCGTTCACAGTTCTTCGAGGAACTGTGCTAGTTTAGTTTTTGGATCGTGGTTTCACTTGTTTCTTTTTGTCAGACACTTTACTCTGTACAGACGTGTTCTATCCGGATGGCCTAATTTTATTTGTGCTAACATTTCGGTGTGACGTTCTCTCAATATATTGCAGGTTGTTTTTATACTGTCCACGTTGAATATTTTCTGCTGATTGTTCTAATGCCGAACACTTCCGTCCATCCTTGCCTATCGAATATATCCGTTTTTCCGCATTAACCATCTATCAACCCTCCACATATTGTGGCCAGGTTGATAGAAGTTCTATAATTTATTTACCATCACTCTAGGCTCTTTCTCCTTTATATACCTAAGCATGCCTTTCTTCGAAAAATTAAGAGAAGCTTATGCAATTGTCAGTAGCTATGAACATGATGTTGGTGCTCAAACTGGTGTAGCTTTTATCGTGTCCGCTGTTGAAATTTTCAGCTCCTATTTTTTCCATTTGTTATTGAATGTGGTTTGTGACACCGGGGTTGTTTGATACTACAGAATGAAAGAAGTTGTATCATGTAAACTGAAAATCGCTGACGTTTGAACGTACCTTCAGCATTCAGTACAGCTCTGAAAAGGTATACTCTAGAATAATCAGTTCTTTAGATGTGTTTCTACGGTACATCACTGCATTAATCATTCTACCAGCCCTCCTACATGAACTTGTTGCATTGACTTAAACCAAATCGTTTTCCGAGTTATTTGGTCCACCTTCATTTTGTCTGTCCATTAAACAAATAGATCCCAGAATACACGACATGAGTAAGTATATCTAGTTTATCGTGAATATGTTGAACTAACATTCCAGCCATAGTTTAGGTTGAAAATGTATTCAATCTTTGACCTACACAATGCCCTTCTCACTGCGCGTTCACCATCTTAACTGAACTGACAGTGATTAGTTAGCCTGATTTTAACACTTCTTTTTAACCAAATAAATATTCGATCCATTCCACTCGTAGTTGTTTGTCATACTCTTTAATATTGTATTGTTGTTGATGACACTGTCCTGGTGAGCCAAGGTTTAGTAATGTCGCTTTTGTACCCGATTTGCTCCAAACCACTCATGAGTTAACGTCGAAACACTGATGGAAGACAGACTCAACAAGTTTGACGGTAACATTAATAACTCCTAAATGTACTATTGTGGCCTGAAATCCCATGGCTTCAAATAATTGTTTCGCGCCCGAACGTAACCTGTTTCCCTCAGACCCAGATAAATCTCAACAACTTACGTGATAATGTGCAGACCAAATCAACTTTTGGACGTCACAACTACCAAGTCTAGCTGGGAAAACTCCCTTCTCTTGACTGCAGTCCTCTAGCAAATTCGTGTAAGTGCTTTTGCCTTAATGAATATTTCTTTGAAAAATATTGTTTTTTATGAATACCTCTTTACTGGAAGATCTCTCCTGTTTTCAGGTCTATTCATTCAGATCACTAACACGGCCTGCGCTTGGTGCTGGAATTATCGGTCAGCGGTTAGAACCAGGTTTGCATGATGCCTGCGCGGGAACTTAGACGGATATAAGAGGGATAGTCGTAAACCATGCATAACATAAAGTGTCACCAGTCTGCCATTAAATGGCAGTGTTCAACCTATCACCTAACGAGCAACAATTCATCTCCAACAGTTGTATCCCTCTAACAATTTAAAAAGTATTTAGATGTTGCTGCATACTAACATTTCACAAGTCATTCTAATAGCACTGTTTGTTGTTCGATATCCATTTCTTTGTTCATCTACCCGAGAATCGAAGACGTTGAACTGGAAGTTTTTGTTGTTATTTATTTGGTAATGAAGTGCCAACACGAAATGCTGGCATCAGCTAGTGTTCTACTTCGGTCTATTTTGTTCAGAAAATTCACTCATTCAGAGTGTAGTTTATCGCGCTGTGCCTAGATAAAAGAGATTTCGACTGTCATTATAACCGCTGTCTTACTCAACGTTGACAGTACGCTTTCTCAGTTGGTGCGCTCATACCGTGATTGTATGATACAATCGACAGTTTACTTTGTTGAATAAGGGTGTATGGATCTACGAACAAATAACTCAGAATTGGGCGAGTGAAAAACTATGTATTCATCACACTCGACTGTATCTCCGCCTGATACTGCAATAACTGCCAATGCACATAGTATTGTGGTCACATTTTCCAGTTATTTACATGGCGTGGAAAAAACACTTCAGATGTGTTTGATGCCTATCCACGTGGCATGCTGCTAGACGCTGTGGCGTTTGGGCTGGTCATTCAAGCTGCGCAGTGATTTTGTGCGCATGCCGATTGGCTGTTGGCCACGCGCATAGCCTATCCCCAAAGAGAATGCATCCCCTTTACTTTCAGCTTAAAATGAACATCACTTTTAGTTGATTGGTCTATTTTGCCATGACATCCCTTTCAACGTCGGCAAAACCCTGTGCCCACTCTCGCATGGGATTGGACACGCAGTGGGCCAATCGGAAAAATGATGGTAAGACACGCGGGCTTTACCCGCATAATATAAATAACGTTGGGCAAGTTGCGGGGCCATCATTTTTCACAGCTTCCGTCGTTTAGGTCACCCGGAAGATCAACTTACCCTGATCATGGAGGTCTGCGACACCTCTTCTGTATCTCCGTGCTTTGCCGGCAGATCATACACGAGACAGCCGTACGACTTGAGTCAACCGTCTTCCGCAACACCTGGTCTGCCTATCACTTATGCTCCTTATGCATACACAACTACTAACGACCAGCACATTACGCAAAATGCATTACCACAACTTACTTGTCCAAGTGCAATCCAGTGCCGAGGTGCAATCTATCCAAAGGCTTTGTCCAATATGTACGAAACTCACGGGCACAAGTTCTGCACGCATAACTCATTGTTCAGTTCCGGATTGTATCAAGCCATGGTCTCTCCGGCTACTGCCTCCATATCTTCGTTGGCGGCAGGTAAGAATTACTCAGTTACTTGCAACGGAAGGTCAGTATTCGAACAAATGAAATCATTCGACACTTTGCCATCGGATTCAACAAAGAACACTGAACCATGGTCCGTTAACGCCAGTCCACAAATGCAGGCAGATACGGCAAAACTGAAAAACGTGTTGGAGGTCCCATCCACTGAATTGTTGCTACAACATGTGCAAAATTTGTCTCAGTGGGATGTGAACGACCCTAAATTGCCAAAGGTGAGTGCGTTACTAGAAGGAGGACGATGATGATAAGATCCTTACTCACAACCTAGTTGCCCGAGTTTGCTGAACGACTTCAAATAACTCCATGTACAGTAAGGCAGTTAACCAACATGCGCATAGATGATATAACCGTGCCATGAGTTCCACGTTTTTTTTAAAATCTCTAAGTAAGTGGGCTCACTTTTGACACACCGCAGTAAAGGTAATTCTCAGTAAGTGTGTGTGTTAGGGAAGCTGCAGTGCCCAGAGTTAATTTAGTTTCACTGAGATAGATAGTCATGACAATAATACTTGAACCAAGTGGTTCCTGTAAACGATACCCTAAATTTCCTTGATCTGTTTGCTACCTATTCACTGATTCTATACACAGATCCGGCAGTTCGATACATTCACCATGTGGCCTCAAGGTCAATGTCGATACGCCTTTCAGAAATCTGCCTCAGATGGTGCACGTCGTCATGCGAGCGGTTGGGCGATGCGCAACACGAACAACCACAATGCACAAATACTGAAGAAGAGTTGTCTCGGTGTACTTCTGTGTACTGCGAAAGGATGCTCTCTGGCTATGCGACCAGCTATTTGTGACAAAGCCAGAAGACGACAAGAAGGTGAGTGAGACGTACTCACGTGCAGCCCGCTTTTTATCGTTTACTTCAAAATCTCTAGTATGAAGAACTGGTCATTCCCGTCGTTCTCATGAACGTTCTTGAACCAATGAATTCCAGTTACATCAATCGTTTGTTAATGCCCTTGTGGTTCACGAGTAATAGGTCAAGGCTTTCTAAATAGGCTTTGCCCGATATACTGGTAGTTAAAGTGTATATAAATAAGGCACTTGTGGAGTGGTCCAGCTTTGCCGTATGCCACCTTACTGCTGCTCGAAGTGAGCCCGGAAGGCCGCGATGATTGCCCATTTCTTTGTGCAGAATATTGTGCCATTGCATATCACATGAACATGATGGAAGATAGCCGCGCAGTTACTTTCGCCACATTAGATTAAGCTTTGTGAAACTTGTGTGTAAAGAAGAGTCAACAAATACTTAATTCAGTGATTTGAGAGCCGTGTCCTTTTCAGTGTGTACACTGACCCTGTCGACTCAAATTGGCGCGTTACGCATTGTAGCCAGATCAACCGTGCGTAGACAGATATAACTGTTTAGGGCCATAAGGTGATTCGAAGTGTGTGATAACCACGAATTAGTTGAAATCCATCATCCGTAAACGGTAACAATAACTGCAGCGCGTGACCAGATGGCACATGTGATCACATCCTGTGCGATTTCTCTAACGTGAGGGGTGACAGGGGGCGTCAGACTGGTTTGTTCGTGTCGAGGTCACAAGGTGCAATTTTACAAACTACCTCCGTGTTCGACGACGCAATCAGCACATGTTCACACCGTCAAATGAGCTGTTTTCACTTGTGTATGTGGGACGCCGACAGTGTTGCGGTCAGAGATAGTTGTACACATTCCGGTCAGCTGATTTTATCAGACCAGTTCAGTGTGTCGTTACATGTGCGCGCACATGCAGAAGAATTTCACCGGGGGGCTGTGTTCAGATATTATTCGCAAAGTGAGCTCCGTTTAAGATAATTGTTGACTTACACAAAGACGAGATGTGAATTTCAGTTGGGATACGTGTCAGTTTTAACTTCACTTAGGCATTCTCAGGCAGTCTGACGTAGACTGTGAGGAGGCAGCTGAATCGGACCTGCTGCGGGTGTCACAGCTTTCCTCCATTCCACATGAGATGAGGTATGTTGGGTCCCCAACGAGTCTCCATGGAAGCTGACGAGATACAAGAAGACACAAATCTGATGAGTTCAACTATGCTACTGTTCGAGTGACTAACAGTAGCTTCTTATTACCTAACATCCTTCGCTACCGGTGTCTAACACAAGGTGTTCTTATAATCTAACCTGCCAACCCTTGTTTTTCATGTTCTTCAAGGTCGACCATGTTGTATGCCCAGCTGCACAGGACGCATCTACAACCAATCCTGCCGAGGACACGGTGGATACCCTGTCACACATTTCTGGCGTGAGCATGGTGACACGGTCTATTTCCAAGCGAAAGGTACCCATGATCACATCCGACCAGATTTAAAACCAGTTCGTGACACGGCAGCTAGACGACGACGTCAGCTGCAGCTAGAAAAAATGCACTCACAACATCACGGGACCAAATGCAACCAGACATTAGAGGACACGAGTGTGAAGACCCTAAAACAAACGGTTAGGGACCCAGCTAAATCCTGTCCCATTCCGGTTCAATCCAGGAAGAGAGTGATCACTGAAGCTGAGATCAAGGTCTCCTGCACGAGGCGTGATGACACACACGAACATACACCATCAACATTTCATGTGCCAGGTCAAGATGCCCTGATCGGATGGAAAATCCAAGAGTATCCCTATGTACGAATGGAATACAAACAACCATGTTCGACAGGTAAGTCATCCTGTGAAGATCCATATGTTGTATTCAGTGAGCCAGACTAGTGTCAGACTAGTGTGAGGTATTTCCATAGAGTAGGAAGAGAAAAGATTGGGCTTGTCGTAACGTGATTCTGCCCATTAGGTTAGGTTAACGCCACTCAACACAATTGTTCTCCCAAGCCGTTGTTCAAAGACCTGGTGGATAACAATGCCTGTTCCTACGACGACAGGGGTTAATTTGAATGGCTTCCTGGTATATTTCACATGGGCCCAAACCAAGATAAATGCCGTGTATTTATAGCTGGACATCATGGAAAATTGTTCAACAGTTAAAGATAGATGTGCACTTTGGACAAAGAATTTTAAAACTGAATGAAAAATGTTCTTTTATGCCTATCTAAAAGGTGTAATATGTAGATATCGTAATGGTACACGCAAGTACTCACCTATTTACATATGCACAACTAAATTGTCATACTGAAGGACACATCCGTGGGGCTAACCCGCTTCAAATCCGGCATGGTCTTCCCAAGATTTGTTGTTGACCGCATGAATTAGCTTTACTGAGGAACACGGACCATATACCAATAGAAGATGTTGTACACTCACTTATGTATTAGGCTGTGGCTTCAAATCAGTGGGCTACTGACGTTTACACATTAGCATTCAAAGTTAAATCAAGCGAACTTGAGTATCGTGTCAACCCAATCAAAATCTTGCTGACTGTAACCAGTAGATGAGTATCATGTACTTTCTTATTTTTAGATCACAATACAACCAGCACACAACAAACGTTCTCACTATCACCTTCTCCACAGAAAGCGGAACCGATATTTCCCAGCTCACCATCATTTGCAGCAGTTCCGACTGTTCGAAACTCCAGTTACTACGCAAATTCAGTTAATCAAAAATCTTCTCCGTCAACTAAATTTGCCACAATCACGCGAACCGAAACTCCGATCACGTTTACGCAGACTTTTTCTACCGGCTGTCCAGTTCCTCTGAAACGTATGCATCATTCATCTGAGGATCCTTTCGCGGCCTTTTACGGACTAAACACATTGCCTAACAACTATACATCATCGCAGTACGGACTTGATATGACGGACCGCTCAAACCAAGTCAACTACCAAGCCGCCCTCCATGGTGCTTTTACCAAAGATCTGTACGAACAAGATGTAAAATCCGAGGAGCTGCCGTTTGAGGTACAATCAGACCCACAACAATCAAAACCGAACATACCACCCGGATTCCAGACAAACCTAACACCGATGTCGCTGTACAAGCAACAGATGTTCCAAGCGTATGCCGGACAAAATGGGACCACTAGTGAGTCCACCTCCGGAGGTCTAAACGCCTCTTGGTCCACACCGTCTCCTCCAACAGGCGGAAACTCTAGTCTTTTTGGTAGTGAGTTTCGAACAGTACACAGCGTCATAGACGATGCCACTTCACATAATCCCGGGAATCTAATAGCCGACGCAAAGGATGCTCAAAGTGGGTTGCCCACCTTAAGTACTTCATCCCTATGGAGAATGGACAACTTCACCATGATGCCGAAACCAGTTACTTCTGCACATGTGAACATGGGCGTTTATGGTTTGGCTACGCCAACTCACGCGTACGGCGCGACGCCAGGAAACAACCATGAAAGTTCGCCAGAAGAGCTCTTGACTCCATCCGCTCTTATGTCCTCCAGTACGCCATTATCGAACAATCAAGTAGCGCATCGTTTGGCATCGCAGTTAGCACAGTCGGGTGCCTATCGGTCAAACTATATCACACCAATTCCGTTGTACCTAAACAGTTCCGACTCCCGTAGCACTCACACTAGCAGTTCAACCGGAGGTGCTAGTCAATAAAGTGATCAGCCATGATGAGTTCAATGGGTAAGCCAAAGATATCACATGCCTACTCTGTTTTTCCACAGTGTAACTGAAAACATACTGGGTGTTCTATTTTCTTGTCAGAGGAACCTATTTTTTGCACAGAATGATCTAAACTAACCTTCAGAATCTCATGCAAACGATGTAAACACATACATCCGCGTGAATCTATGATGGCTGCATTGCCTATCTCAATTTATCCCTATGACTATTTTCTATCTGATTGTATTTTGTACAGATTTATTTTGCGTATTTTTTCCTTCGAAAGTATATGAATATCAGTAATCTTACCAGTATGCCTTATTTCTTATTGAAGATCTACTGCGATTTGTGTTTTATCATACTCCATATTACGCTGAGTTGAGAGCTAATGAACACACAGCCACATGTCCAATTTTCACTCTTTACTATCACCAGTCATCTGTTAACCAGTGAGCACCTCCATTTTTATTGTGTGTGTGTGCGTGTGTGTGCGCGGACTTAGCTTGGATGACTTCGTACTCCGACTTAGTTGTGTGGCACGATGAGTGTGCCTGCACTCTTAATAGGAAAGTGCGCAAACGTGATAGAAAAAGTTGTCTTTAACAAGATTCATTTTTTGCACTGGCTAATTCTTTGAACCATAATCCTTAAGAATAGTAGAAGGGTTGCACGTTGCGTTGGACGATTCAAAAGCAGTTCACCAATCAGTAAAGCAAGACATATGAGGTCGATAGCCAAATACACGCCTGGGCACGTATAGTGTGGGTACAGTTGCAAGCTTATGTCCATGTCCCATCTAAAAGCAATGTGTGAGTTAGAATCATTGAACGAAATGGCACGGGTATTTTCTAGCAGTGAGTAGAATTAAGTGATCGGCTAATTAAAGCTGGACAAAAGCAAGTTAAGGACAGCAGAAATCACATATCAAGATCCGATTGCATCCTACCACCTACTACTGATCACTTGAGCTATTAATATTGGTTCAGGTCAGTTGTTCAAACGGGTTGAAACAATGACCGCCTGTTCTTGACTTGATCATCTGCGTCTGTTCAGTATGGCTGACAGTATGTTAGCAGGCAGACTAGAACTTTACCGAGTAATTTGCACATTAATCCTGTAGCTCATGAGCTCACGTTACTAATAGGAAACCTCAAACTACAAAGATATTGAATAGGGGCTCAACCATTCGTCTACCTGTGAAACCCGGAACAGAGATAAAAAGGAAGTGGAAGAAAGAGCAATGAAACTCTGGAATGACGGTGGTCTTTAGATTTTAATAACAAGAAAACCAATACTGGGGATAGTTTCATCTCAGCACTTAACACACATATCTCGACTTCGACAACTTTACGGGGAAACTTTGTGGTTAGAACTCATCTACAATCTGACGGCCAAATCAACAGTCACACCCGTTGCAAGTAATTCAAGTATTCTCCGTACCTTTTTCTTAGTCAGTCACATCGTGTAGCTGCCCTTAATTAGAGTGGAGGTAGGTTGTTGATATTGCTTTATTTCATCACAATCTCTGTCATTCAAATTGAGTCTAGTTAACTTTACTCGGTTTCTGACATGTTGTGATTATGTAGGATGCTTGCGAGGTAACAGTTGCGTTCCAACTAGTCTTGAAGACACGCAGACCATACAAAAAAATACTTGTTCACGCATTACTGATGATAGTCTTAGTCAGCAACTGTGCATACGTCCTCAGGGCGGAATTTACCTGCGACGATAAAAAAAAGCTTAGTTGTCTGAGTACAATAGGCAATGTTTGGCCAAAACGAGCCAGTTTTTACTGCCCGAGCATCATCGAGTTGAAATGCACTCATGAGGAGGACACATCAGCAGTCCTCCCCCATGTGCTCTCGATACCTTTTCTGTTTATAGTGTCATTGGCCTTCCGAAGAAGAAGACATATACGGGGCTATAAAACATCACATCAGACGTGCTGATGGCTTAGTAGACGAGTGACGCATTAGACTGGCTTTGCTTAGAACTTCCGGAACTGTGCTTACCCGCGTTTTGCGTTTGCCGCACAGAACGACTGAACCGCAAAATCTCGGTAGCGGTTGCTAGGGCATTTCCGATGCGCACAGGGGTTTGCTTCAAATCTGTTCTAGGACTGTGTCGTCTTTACAACCCTCCAATCTGATTCTTGCACCCCTTAACGGCTCCCCACCCCGACCACACGATCTGCCTCCATCGCTTGATCGGTTGACTAGCTAACATGACTCAAAGCACACACACATGCACACATGCAGACGTACACACGCACGCGTACACTGTTCCGTCTTATTCAGCCTAACGACAGATATCAACGATGACAAGTTTAAGATAATATGCACAGCAGTTGGATCACACACACACACACCTCATGCACAATCCCTCCTTAGCCGACCAGACCCAAGAAAGGAATGTAGTCGACATGAGCCAGCATCCTCGAGGGGCTTATGTGGATAAGGTGTAAGCCGCATTCCGGTACGAACAGGTCGGAAAATCGTTTGGAGGTGAACTTTAAAGTGTACGGTAAAACCCCTCATGCACGTAGACACCAAAGATCATGGTGTTATTAAGGTTGTAGTTTACGCCGTCAATTAGGGAGAAATCCCCGTCTATATGTTTTTTTCCAAAAGCATAGTTAAACGTAAGCAACGTTCAAACCAGAACAGATAAAAACCTCGACTATTCATCAATAGGCTGAAAGAGGTCTGCGGGTAGCGATTGGCTATGGGCCGGGAAATGGTGCGACAACCCGGGCATTAGCCAGAGTGGTTGTGACTTAATAAATTACTGGTGAGTAAGAGGGGGTTATGATTCATACAAACTGAACACCACTTACAGCTGATCATGTCAGGTGAAAGATTGGTTGGAGAGTGGCCAACACCTTTAGTACATGGACGGTAGTTCAGACCCTACTGCCAGTGAGCACTGTTAAGTACGAGCTATTAGACTAGTGAAATTTTTAGTGTGGAATCTACGATCACTTAAACTGTCTAACTTACGACATTCAGACACCTTGATTAGTCACTAGTAATCCGACAGAAGCTGTACATTTGAACATACAGTGGTCAAAACAGATACTTGGATCCCCATTATGGAGTGACAAATATGTTACTGGTCAATGTCAGTCGTGTCATTTTTTATGCATGTGACATTCTAGGTAGACTGCAACACAAGCTGTACACGCGTCTGTACACAACTATAGTCCGTGGTCTTCATGTTCGGAATAATGTGTTATAGTGTTCGAAGTCGAAGGACGTTTATACACACACATCAGCACAAGCAACCTGGGCATCATCACGGCAGTATAACAAAATACTAAGAACCAGATATGCATGGTGAGTAGCAGTCTTTGGTCGAATAGAAGACAGTCTCAGAAACAAAAATTCGGAACTCCTCAATGGTATGATCGTGGTTAGCAAAGCAAACAAATGACTCTTAATAATTGTGAAAAGAGAACAGAAGGTTAGATCCGATATGTAGATGATATTTTGAAGTAAGAGTAGATTTAAGTACATTTTATACAGGATAGCGAGTAAAAACTAATTTTTGTTCTGACAATAAAATCAGGCAAGACAAACAAGGGATATTACGCCTTAAAGTCGAGGGAAGGAAAGGGTAGAAGGTAATTATGATCCCGGCTTCTGACTAACGAACGGATGGCTTGCCAGCTAATCTGAGACCTATTCGGCAGGCCACACGTGGGCCTAACATCATAGACGCAGGGGCGAATATCTCATTAATTGACACAATTTATCACCATCCCATAAACTGAAAGAGCGTGATCTATCTTAACACCGTTTGCATCTGTAGAGACCACAATGCAGAGGATTTTAACAACATAGGCAAGCAATGATCACTGTGTGAACAATCTGCACAGTGTAATGAGCCTCGGACTACTACAAGAAAGATGTTTGCTCCAATCGTTTTCAACAAATTCCACTTGATGTTTTTAAACACGAATCAGTTGGCATGCTATTTTGAGTTTATGTTCCGGAGGAATTTACATCACAAACAATTGAGTTTATCAGCTAATTCAGGAATACCTTGGTCACTGTGAAATATACGTAGTACACCGGGACAAAATGACTTGTTTTAACGTCATTTTATCAATTCCGGCTTCAAGACATCTGTTCGCCTTTGCCCACTTGTTCGATAAAACAACAACACATTGTGAAATGCTAACGTCTCATTAGTAGCACAATAAGTACGATGATATGGTGGACGATAGACATTAGTCAGCCTAGTAAAACCAATTAGTACACTTCTGGACAAACCAGTGGTTAGAGTGGGCGACTTTCGATGTGGTGTAGTCGGCATAGGCTCGCCGAATACAAACAGCCTCTGGCCAATATTATCTGATAACACGGCGAACAAGTCAGTCGAATCAATGTGCTGCTAACCGACTGACTGAATATGCCGAACGATCGGGAAGTCGAGATCTGTTGTTATAGTTCTCCTTGTTTTGCCAAACTGTCGGACAGATTTACTAACAGTGCACCTATTCTCAACAAAAGACATTAGGATCTGCTGAGTACAACTACAGTGAAGTTGGATAGCCTTGGAAAAAGGTCAGATTCTCTTCACTGAGTATGTCGAAAACTTTCTGAAGTAGATACGTTTTAGGTTGAAGTGCGACCTCAACATTACGGAGTTGAGTTTAGGAGGAATTTGTAATTACGTTTGTCAGAGCTGCACTGAAGAAGAATGTCAAAGTGTGTCACATTGAAAGAACGAAATGAATACACGTGAACACATGTCACTTGGTTTGGGCACATTTGACCACGTACCTGTTACTTTTTGTCAGCGGTTGTCTCTTTCATTGCGTATATTGTTTACCAATTGTTTTTCACTATTGCTACGTCCAGCGAATTATAATAAAACTGTAATGATTTATCTGTTACTGTGATCGAATTCGTCTTTCTTACTTTGCCAAGCGTCTGGTGGTCAGTTGAACTAACATCGTTCTTAGTTCCTATATCGAATGACCTTGCTGTTTGAGTATCAAGTTCAGAGTACTCAACCAGACTGTTTTCTGTCTGTAGGAATACCGATCGGCGAAACTTGTTCACTCAGTTTCAATCAACATAGCCAAGGCTATTATTACGGGAACACTTTAAAAGGTTTGTAAACTTAAACACACAGGATGTGTGTTAACATCCACCAGAATTTTCAGCTATTCATTCCTTTAGTTCAATAAAAACATTAATTTTGACCTAAACACAAAAAGTATATTGATTGGGGTTCACCGGGAAATCACTCCATTGTTCCTCAGCTCACTCGAGAGATATGTCTACGTTGATTACTGTGGGGTGTAAGGGGACAGTAAGTTGAAAATTCAGACTAGGCTTATTACATTACCTTTGTTTGTATATCAGTGCCATTTAAAAATAATGACTTCTTGTATGTAGTCAGCGCAGTATTAACAGCGGCGTTAGAGCTCTACACAAGGCAACCGAAATAAAACTCTTAGGAGTTAGTATCTCAAAAAAAAGACTAAATTTTCCCCTCACCTCCCCTGACACTATTTACATATTAGTCGGTACATGTGAAGTTCAGTCCATCGACCGGCCGGTGAGAAGGCAAGCTACTTCCATCTCGGGGTCTATAACCAAGTGGTTACATTACGATGATTACTGATGAGTAGTCGGGGATTTGGTTTATTTTCAAGTTGACCATCACTCACATTTGATCGCAGCGTTCGCATTCAGATAGANGGCTGGCTGCAAAGTCTATCTGAATGCGAACACTGCGATCAAATGTGAGTGATGGTCAACTTGAAAATAAACCAAATCCCCGACTACTCATCAGACATCTGTATCACGTGATAACTGAAGGAAACCGAATATGTTGTCTGAGTTGTGACTGCGCTTCGTTCATTGTATCATCTAGCCAATAGACAATCTCGGTCACGACACACCACCATCAACCCACTCGCTCCGGGTAACAGTGCCTGGTACACAACCTAACTCTTCCGTACTGTTACTCAGTGACAGTCACAAGCTCACTCTGTTTGACATTAATGTTTTTCTGTTGTAGTTCGGTAAGTTTGTGCGGATGTGAGAAGCAACAAATGCCTATGCAGTCTTGTCTCTGTTGATAGCAGGAGACTCGAAAGTGTAAATTAAACGCTTGCAGAAGTGTGGGGGAAAGTTGATTGTGACGCAGAAAACCGACATGCAGTAAAAGAACACGAAGAAAAACGTGTACATCTACTACCGTCTAGGATTTAATAGGGAAGGTGGTCCTGAGAACTGGAGGGTTGGTTGATTCCCGAGTGTATACTGACTGAACACAGTTTTGAACACCTCGACTGGATCAGCCATAATAAAAGAGTCAAACAGTGTGATTCAGGGTTTTGTCCATACAACATTTTGTGCAGCAATAACTTAAGCTTAACGAATGTTTCGGGTAGTGCAGCTGAGTTCTTGGGGGGGGGGGAGACTATCAAAACTACTTATCAAGAGACTGAAATCTTGACAATATCTCCTGCTTCTCTAAAGGCTGGGACTTGCAGCAAGTGTCTTTCTAGTAACTGTGGCGAACCTAGATCCGATGGCCTACATACTGCCACTGTTGCCAGTTTTGCCGCACTTATGGCCCACTGAATACCAAATTGTAAATCTGTTGTCAACGTTTTTAATAGTTGTTCAGCAAGGGGTATCGTCAACCTTTAGGCATATGGATGTGTGCTAACTGATTAATCATGTAGCAATAGTTTTGGATGCCTAACATGTATGTATTGTTTCATTCCGCTCCGATCCAATATGTCATCCTTACTTATCGCGCACACCAGATCCCTAGTTTAGACCTCCACAAAGATAACTAAGATAGTTTCGAGTGTGTTCAGAATGACTGTTTTCTTACTTGGAGATGAAGTTGTGCTTAGTGCATGTCATACTTGATTTCACTTCAAATGCAATGGATCAAATGGTACACACCAAAAACTTCACATGGAACATGACCGTATGAAATAGATAGAATCTAGTTGCATTGGATGTACAAGAGTTTATTTTAAATGAGTAGACTGCTTTTACAAGAAAGTCAAACTCGAACAGTGACGTTAAGAACTCTTGATTGATAAGAGTATCTACAAATTTCGGGGACCACTGTAATCTGATCGAAATGTTCACTTATCAGTAAAAGATTTGAAAGAGATCTTACTAGCGTTAGTTATTCCAAAAAGAAAAGGAAAGTCAACTCAAGAAGGAAGGAGGTTCAAGTACACGTGAGATCATCTTCTATGAAATGCAGTAGAGCGTTTACAAACAGGCCTAAATCTTTCAACTACCGCAGGAGGGCAAAAACCTGTTGACAAAACACTTTTTCACGTGGAGATGAACAATGAACATACATTAAGGCAACACTGGAATGCTGTTATCTGTGGGATTCCATAACCACACAGGTCTGAAGGACACTTCAGTGCTGGTGCGATTTACTGTATAATTTGCCTACTGGTTTACGATTGGCAGACCAATCGATCCAGATGGCAAACAAGCTTGTTCTCCGATTAGGTAAGTGGCATGAACTCAACGTACAACTTCGTAGATGTAGACCAATGTTTACTGAATTTGACAATCGAGGTACGTTCCTGGCGATCGAAAATCCGCTACACCGATTAAAACTAAAAGAATTCCCCCATCCAAGGATGCCTCAAATAGCGTGGGAAAAATGGCAGCGGAGAGAGTATATGACCATGAGACAAAAGTTAATCTTTTGCATATTTCTCGTCGAAGTTCGAGGATAGAGTTTCTAGGGCTATTTTTTGTTACATCAAATACATCGACTAAATCCCTGGTTACTTCCGGAAAATAAAAGAACCCATTCGTATAAGGAGGTATTGGGGTTGAGAATTGCAGGCCAACCGCACGCAACCAGTCCGCATGCAAATCATGCGAAGGTCCTGTTGGATCATCCACTCTACAATCGCGTACCGGATCAAACGGTTTGACTTCCAGCCCGAGAAGACGTGAACATCAAACCGGTCAGTGGGAACGAGTCAAAACATGACCTTAAAAGCTCTGAGTGTATGCGGTATGTAATTACGATAAAAGGCGGTCAGAATAAAGAACGAACCATAAACAAAGCCCATTTATATCCGTTGTGCAGTTAGAACAAATCAAGTTATGGAATGCGACGTGTGAACAAGCAAACGAGAAAACACAGTTCAAATAGAGTACAGACGTATGATCGCATAGGTGCAACGTGGTCAGCTAATGTGAATAAGACTGATTCATTTAACCTGCACAGAACCTGCTTCACAAAATATGGACCGGAACTTTTCAGCTTTGCGTCAAACAATTGTCATTTGATTCGACCTACAGATTTCACACAATCCGGACGATGATAATATCCCGGACCCTGATCTGACCTATGTTACACGATTCGTTTTTCTCACCTCATCCAGAAGTGTTCTTCTCTTGAACGTTTTGATCGTAAATGCCTGAGTGGAGGTTAACCTGGATTGGAACTACCTCCGTTTTTTGTATGGCCAAACTGATGGACTGTTGACATCGTTTGGTTACTTCCTTTGAACCGTAACTTCTTGCCTGTCTAACGGACTCCCTGGATTTTGGCATTTCTCAATAGCTCTTCTCGTCACGGTAAAGGAAATGCCGAAACGGCTGTTTGTTCTGCAAACGTATGCGGTAGTATGTGGTTCTACTTTTGCCCCATGCAGCACTACCGTTGGATAGCTTCGAATTAGGCCGTGGGTTCACGTAGACTCTATCCAACGACATGCCCTAGCTACTACCGATTGACCACTTTCGAACGAATGAAATCCAGCCTCATGCCTCATGGGAGCGCCAAGACCATCAGATGTCCGAAAGTGGTTTCAGATATTGTCACTTGATCAATGGCATTTTATTGGAAAGTGTTTGATAACAGCTTCAGAGATTCCATCAACAGGGGTTTGTCAGTATCTAACTAGGCTGAGTTCCTTCAAGAAACGCAGCCATTCAAACGTTCGGAGGTGTGTTGTGCTTGCGTCAAAGTTCCTATTTCTAACACACCCTTGGACCGGAATTTAGTTGATATACCGTCTGGTTGCACACATACAACAGGTCACGTGAGCACTACGTCCACGACTCGGGAGAGACGCAGTGACGGTTTTCTGCGCAGACGTACACTACCCACTGTTGGCCGCTCGGTGTACAGTAGGCTGTCTGCAGATCACTTCGACCAAAAGAAAATGTGGGTCACGTGAACTGCTTGTCAGACCGGTTTACGAAGATGCATAAATGCCTGTCATTCAAGCAGGATGTCTGGGGATAGTAATTCACTCAACGGGCTACACCGTTACTCTGTTGACATCCCGCCGGTATTGAATACAGCCGTATCACAGATGGATAATTGACCTTTTTCTGTGCACAGTACATCCATTTTGCCTGTAAGTAATGTGCCCAGATGAACGTAGACAAAGTGTAACTCATTCAATTTATCGCAGGAGGGAAGCGCCATTGTTATATGAGCAGCACCAAGTGATAAATTTACATCGTACATTTTATCTAGTGGATCGGAGTGTCTTAGGAAACTTAACGAAGGAAAAACCTGAGTCGATCGATTGTAGTTCACTCCAAGTGCCCCTCATATATTGGTTCAGTGCTGGCCGAAGTTCTTTTAACTATTGAACTAGCGTCAGTATGTGCTTTTGGTGAACTCGGTGATTTCTTGTGTGATGCTCTCACTTAATTTTCGGTAGTGTATGACCTACTTCACATGTATGTGACCTACTGGGGTCAGTCAGACTTGTGTCTGGTCATACTGCCAACTGAGAGCTGACAGAAGGGCATACAGCATGGGCTTCTTGATATTTCCTCTGCTAAAAAGATGGTTTACGAGAACGGGTAAGACAAATCGTGTCAATCATATTTTGACTTGGGATATCATTAGGTTACTCCAGAAGACCCCACTAGTCCATGTCGTACACTACTCATATACACTTGTCAGCGTTCTCCAAAGGCGTTACATAGCGAACAGTTATGCTCATCTGGCTACGTTCGTCAACCCCTCTCATCGTTGAGGGTTGTTCCCAATGGGTGTGGTTACCCCGATTAAGGTGCACACGAAATGTGTAATCATTCCTGCTGTGGTTAGCTTGTTGCGTGACCAGTGACATATTTGGCACAGAAAATGCAATTCTGAGACGTGGTAAATAACTGTGTTTAAGGCCAGAACTTATGAATGGCCTTTGAAATTTTTTCAGCGAGAAAGCTGCGATGACCTAACCGCATATCAAAATTCAAAATCTCCTCTGTTATGCACTTCCCCTTGATGTCTGGATACTTACCCTACAGAGTCTGGCAGAGTGAGCACGGTGAGTTCTCTCTATTCTGTGTAAGCCTTTGCATCGATGAATTGGGTCATTTGCATCGTTAAAGCAACCTTAGATTTTGAACACCATAATCAACTTTTCTGGTTGACACGATTCTCTGTAACTAAGGTTCAAAGGTCATTTTTATGATGGATAGCGTAATAATCAGAGTAAACATTCATACTGACTGTATCCCACACATACGTCACAGATAGATGCTGTCACTCGAATATAGGGACATTTGCTGGTCATTTGCTTCGATGTGTCCTGCTGCTTCTCATTAGTTTACTCAACTACATTACTAACTGTACTGGCCGGCACAACACCGGACCATAGCCTGCTGTGTGTGTTCCATAAGGTAGCTTTAAAGGAAAGCTTATTTCAGTGAAGGCCTGATCTCCCGCAAGGTCACAAAAGCTAAGTGGAATGGATAAACACATTGATGTTCTCTTTCTGCATATTTTAGATGTACAGACCGGAATAATACTAATCACAAAACCACACTTTCATCAGACCTGAATCTTACATAGAAACGTGGTAAGGACTAGCTGTTTTAATGCATCTTTCTTCACAGGTAGCCCAGTTTGAAAGTATAAGGAGTAACGCAGTCGCCTCAATTGATGCACCACAAGCAAACACAAAGTTAAAAGCGCCCACATGCCTAACGGAAGATAAGCTCAAACTTATGACTGTTGATCACAGTGTTTCACGCAAGCGTCAGTTAAGATAGGGGGACAAACACAGTGGGTGAAATTTTCCAGGACGACAAGCACGACTCATCATATCGATGAGACAGGCTGGGCCGCTTTTTAAACACAAACTAACTGTCTGATAATGATACCGGACGTAAAGTAAGCCTGAGGGTTGGATGAGAGGATCGGAAGTTTGAGGAATTAGCGGTGACTGTCAGCAATGTGTCAGTGAAGCTTGTGGTTAATATACCTGTTTACTAACGGGTTAGTTGCCGTTGTACGCATTTTCTTTTTATTCTTCTTTGCATACAAGTTTAGTGACCATCTAGCGAACAATCAATTTTCTCACATAACAGTTTCATCGTTTTAAAATAGACATTTTGTACACCGACGACTCAGTATGCAGCAAGCTCAAAATTTAAACCGTACTCCTTGAAACAGCCTAATCGAACGCGGGTTGGTATACTTTTGTATCAAGTACATATCTTTAGCGCGGTCGATGTCTTCATTATGTATTGGATTAATTATAATTTGTGCATGCCTGTTCACCGCAGTCCAGGTAACTAAACTCAGGACACTGGTCTAGACTGTTCTGTAGAACACAACACACAAACTTGTTTCTTTGTTCTACAGTTATTCGCAAACAACAGTGTTGAAAGATGTAATTAACACCTGAACAACACGACCGGAGGTTGAGGCATAGCTGTTGACTAACAGGATGACAACTGATCACAGAAGTACCAGTCCATTCTTTCTTGCCTAAAAAAGGTTTCAAGGAATATGATGGGAACTGAAACGCGTCAGTCAACTAGTTCAGTCAAACGCTTGCACAACAATCCAAAAGGCCACCTTAATTTCTTGTATGTGGCTCACTCAATCTTTGTTGATGGACCGATTCCATGAGATAGGTGAGATGCTGCCAAACCGTATCCAGCAACGCTCATGGAACTTGCAAGACAAGAGGTTTGTTCGGTTTGTTTTCCAAATCCCGTTTCCACTGGAAAAATTCAGACAGTGATAAAGACTGTCACAGTGAAGTCTGAATCGAAGCCTCACATCAACTGACTCAGACCGCCTCTTTGTGGACTTTAGAATCTTATACGACTTTGCTTAGTTTGCCCAAATTAATTCTTTCTTTTTTTAAAGAGTACGTGATACTAGTGAACAAAGTGAGTAAAACATTGAAGTTCTGTCTTTGGTTTCCAATTTAAGGTAATTTTTAAACTTCAACTCCGTTTACCGAAAACCAGCCTGGAGGTCAAGCCACAACCTGCTTCTTGGTACTTAAAGTGTCGATTACCATCTCATTTGAGATTGTGGTGTCTTAGTGACATCCTGTCGACATCCGAGATGAAGGAAGAACTGTTTAAGCCATCTGCGCTTGTTCCACCTACTACACGCCATCTTGGCTTGTTTGGTTTATAGCGTAGTTCTTCGTTGATAACGGAACCCACCGAAGTCTGTTGACAGAGCTTCGTCAATAAAGTAATTTACCTACAGTAACTGAATGGTGAACAAACTGAGCTTGAATTCTACCATGTATTAAAATTAAGCAATGAATGAGCGTACTTTTTGGAGTAATGGGAGAGATGTGGGCGTATTGCACCCAGATTTCGGTTGTTTCATATAGAGGAAACGTTGAGAATGTCTAGTTTACACACTATTTCCCATTTCACTTTTATGAATAGCCAAAACCCTACCAAAGTTTATTCTGGACGCATGAAAAGATTTGATGATGGAGCTTTCACAATTAGAACACTTCTCTATTTATAAACTCCAGGAATGCGAGTATTAACAAACACGCAGTTAGAAGGACTAATTAGAGAGACTACACTGATTAAAAATTGGAGGTTATACAGTTTTTATTCACTTTTGGTAACTTCTTCCAAAATGCATTCTTCGTTGGATATCCAATTGCAGACAGGTGGCCACAAATAAAACTGCGTGATCTTTATTGCTGAACGTCTACGTCCGATAGTGATTCCCAGTTGTTTTACAGTTTTCTTCAGTCTTTCCCAAAATAACCATCCTTTTAGACTGACCACTTTTCCACATACCTTTAAACTTGGCCACTAAGCTGAGTGGATGCTCAAGAAACTACTAATTCAATGCTCCCACCTTGCTGTCTGTTGTGGTATATAAATGAACATTCTTTACTATTTGTAATGTTTCTTGATGTTCACCCTCAGACCGATTCAGTAGATAGAGATAGACTGAATCGTTGTGAGTTGCATATGAATTCGACAATTGCGGGTTCCTAAGACTGAGCGATATTACTCTGTTTATCTTCCCATCATACATAAGGCACCACCTTCAGCTATTTATCAGGACAGTAATCGTCTTGCTAGTGATTTTATACTTTATTAGCAGTAACGGTTTTCTCAAAACGGATACCGTGTTTATGAAACAGCCATCGTGAACGCAAGGAAGACTAATTGTGGAACAAAACTCGCGTTTGATTGTGGCTGTTTCGAACAGGAGCGCTACACTCTAGTTCATTCTTGTGATAGCTTCCCACAAGTGTATATGTTTACCACAACCGGGATTTAAAACTGTATTATTCATGCAATGTCTACCGGCCTGTTGAAAATAATCATTAGTTAGAAATTTGGCCCGAATAGGGAAACAGATGTGGCTTACCAACGGACCACACATTAGTGGGATGCCATCATCCTTGCTATTCATCCTACAATTCACATTGCCGGACCCAGACATTTCAGCAGAAAGTAGTTTTATCGTGTTTAGCTAGATGTTCCCATTTATCGGGCTTTAATTCCCGAGTGTTTGCACCGTTAGCAAATACAACTGTCATTCGGATCAGCAGACTGCATCAGTCGGAGGTAGAGACACAATGACAAGCAACAGGAGGACGGATTTCATTTTAATTAACATAATTTTGCACAGAAAACTAGGATGGAAAGTGGGAGAAAGTTTTCCAAGGAGCTCGCTCAAAAACTTACTCAAGAATAATAATACATACAGCAGATGTAATCTTTCTTCAGAGTCTTCAACTGGAAATATTTCATTGGAACCTTCGTAAGTATGTAACGAAAGCATGCATGATCAGACCCTTTTCAGGGCATTAGAGGTACTAGCATAAACAGGCTTTACACACTGAAATAGAACATGTGCTTTTATTCTGAATTATAGGTTATAATGATAACGATAGAAGTCAAATGTCCTAAGTAGACAGACAAGGTTCATCAGTGTGAAACACCTGTCAGAAAGAAGACAATTCCAAGCGCTCCGAATGAGAATGTGATATCTCTTTGAAAAACCTAAAATGATAGATCAATGACTGTGTGCGCCAGCAGACACAGACGTAGAGTGACCTTCCGTTAGTGCTAACGAAAGACTGTGTGATATGTATTTCGAAAGTTGAGTTCACTCGGCATTACCAGAAATGTACAGTTGATTGGTTAACCACAGTTTTGGTCCCCCTACGTTTTAAACTTGTCAGTCCAGGTCGACTGACTTTGATAACCACCGATAATAATGATAACAAGCACCACAGCATTTCTGTGATGAACTCTCCAGCCTCATTAACGAAGTTCATGTTTACACTCTTGACTCACAGCAAACCGTGCGGTTGGCAGCATACACACTTTACAACGGATCCACTGAGAGTCATATACTTCATAGTTCAGTATGGTTTAGGATGAAAGCTATGCTTTTCAGGTGACCGCAGTTATCATGATAGACAATTGGGTACTCGCTTGGGTCACTTGGTAAAGTTCAGACATTATTTTTCAAGAGACTGCCCAAGAGCTTGAAACACAGAATAGAAATTCCAGAATTGGGAAGCGACATTCCGGTTCAGTGTACATCACATTTTTAGATGAGCAACTGGTATCCGTTTTTTTTTCGTTTACACCATACTCTGGATATTTACGAGGATGCTGACCTTGTCTTCGACGAAACAAATGGAGTTGTCTTTGGTCACGTTCCGAGTGCTGGCATAATGAATGAATTCTTCTTTCTCATCCACACCTTAGTGAAAATGGCAATGTTAGTAGTTAGACTCAGAATGTCTAGTTCATCAAATGAACATGGTATATTTGGTACCGACTGGCATCTATTCAAGAAGTGTGAGCCACTACCAAATAAGTTTCCGTACTTCATTTTTCTTATCTCTAAATAGATTGCTACAGACTATTTAGAAGCACCTAGCTGCTCATTTTCTGAGGCGGATAATATCTACATGGATGGAAGGGTTGGGGTTGCAAAGCTTGGATAACTTCATCGGATTAAGAGTAAAGTTGCTGTTAGTATATGAAAAAGGTTTTGTTTGCCCATCTGAGTAGAACCTCAAAACATAGATTAACTTGGTAAAGGGACTGTGCCTTGACCGAGTTGAACCGTTTCGTCTTATGGTATGACGATGTTATGTTTATGGTTTTTGTGATCACTACTGCTTGATTTTCTGCATATTCGTCTGTCTGTTCTTGTGCAACTAGTCAAGCGAACTGTGTGATTGTAGGCTTGACCGAACGTATCAGTTAGCATCGTCCAGCCTGAATGGGTAGTAACGTTATCAAAACAAACGTTGTTGCGCTTGCAGCAAATCTTGTTGAATCAACTCACACGCCCACATCAGCCGCTTCAGTTTGTCTGATTTACACAGTCAGGGGGCATTCAGTCGAAAGCTGCGAGATGTAAAATTCTGCCCGTAGTTGAGACTATCCGAATTTGACTAAATACTTTACAGCTGTGTTGCTAGAAATATCTTGTTCAGACCTTACGATTACCATGGTGCACCATCTGTTCTTAGGCTGGTCAACCTCCATTTTTTCAGTTGCGTTGAAGTTGCGACGTCGAAATCTGTTGCGATTTATAATTCTGATCTGTTTGCCCTCAGCTGACCTCACTACTTTTCTGTGCCCGAATCGTCTTGACAATAACTGTTCCAAACAAGCCTTGTTTATTACCCTGATTAAGAATTATTAAAAGTAGGTTAATTCGCCATGTTACATTTTTGATTTCCTGGTTTCGTTTAAGTCGAAGCAAATCCAGGACTTTGGATGCAGCTGCAAGCATTTCAGAAGAGTGAACTGGGTGCACTGTTAAGACAACCAACTCTTCAACGCAAGTAAAACCGCTGACCACTGTATCATGGTACAATAGCCATAGTTATACGTTGAATAAGTGATGTCATACGGTTGAACTCTGAAGAACACTGGGTTGATAAAGAGGTGTAGATTTTAATAACAGAGCCTATGTAGTTTGAACAGACTAAGCAAGAATCAGGGAAATCAAAACATATGAGCAGACCTGACGATCGGGCCCTGTTACAGTGAACGGATCGTTTCGAATAAGTCAATGAAAGCAGTTGAAAGACTATAGATTGTGAATATTGGTGTGTTGTCTCTCCGAGTCTGCCACAATGGTACGGAAAAGCGAAATAGGGAGTACACACTTTCAGAACGATTGTAGTCGACCGATATTTCTATGAAAACATCTTACCAACTATGTATATACGACCATGGGTTCCACGTTTCTGCACTATGTTGGATAGTTTATCGAGGGCCATTGTGATGCATGTGTGGCACAGTTGCAATGAACAGCTTTCCGTCTGCAAGAAAAGTTTGAGGTATTCCATCAAAATGTCCACTTTCTTGCGCCTCAGATGCTTGAACAGTAGCTCGTCAAAACAAGAATCGAAATTCTTTACAAGCTCAGGATATTTCTTTTTTGCTAATCGAATCGACTGTTCACCGAATACATCTCTTTTTGTTACCAAACGACTGGATAACGGATTTGCATCTCTCGACTTCTCTTGTCCCTGCTTCAATCGTCTGTTAAGACTTCTGAAGGGTCTCTCCTGGTGCAGGTTTACATCAACACAGCAAGTCAAACTAAGCTGACTACGATTGTGTAGTGAAGTAAACGTTGAAGACGGAAAAATCTCACTGTAGTTTCGACGGTGTGCAGGGGCTTGTAACGAAAAGACATCGTGACCCAGGTTGGTAAACGAGCGCCAAAGAACCATGGTTTCTGGAGCATACTAAGGTGATGGGCTTGAAGGATGTGTGTACATCTCTATTTTCACAAGCATAGCTACTCGTCAGTGATGTATACTCAACGTTAGTAGGTTGGGTTAGGTGATCTGTCACTGTAAATCCGCGTCAAATATTGGATTCGCGGACCACTCAGCAGATATTGCGCTCTGCTAAATAAACTCCTTGAGTTATCTTTAATGGAAATAATATTTAGGTAGGCGAAATTGTTATCGAGACATCTGAAGTTAGGATGTGTACAGTCCAGATGCTGGAATGTGTTTTAAGATTCTCACTAAAGTGTGCCTCGTAACAGTGTTCGTTGCTTGCCTCGTTAAAATTTTCACAAAATACTGCTGAGGCTTTATCCTTCAGTCTGTAACTAAAAAAAACAAGGTCAGTAGTTAGCTCTCAGGTTTGTCAACAGTATTATTATAGTCAGTAGTAATTAATACAATGCGACCACACAGAACGGTTGGTCTTTTTCAGAGTAGATGAGTTCCATGCACATCCAGCTTTACACACAGACTGTCTAGTTAGCACCACAAGGAAAGTATTCAGCCCACTGACTTTGATTTACAATGAACGCCTCTACTCAACTACCGTTTAAACAAAGGTATGAGCTCATCAGAAATAAAACACGAAATTCAGTTGAACCACAGGCCGCTGTGAGTTCTACTGTCTAATTCGTTGGTGCATCGTATTTCTTGAAGAAAAACGTGACTCACTACTACTTTGTCTCAATGAGTCGGGGAACAGTGTTCACCGTTTCTCGCTTTGTTCGTAACACAAGGAACATGTAGTTACTGCCAAGGTTTTCAGAGTCCGATGACGCTATTCACTTTTCTAAGTGAACATTCCAACCGTTGCTGTCATCAGTGCTGAGAAGCGTCTCACTTCTGCTTGACAGTAGTTGTTGGGCCATTCGCTGACGGAACCCACGAACATTTTCACATTGTACATCTGTCCATGCCTTCTTGAGATTATTTGACTAACAGCCATGTATTATCAATCCGGCGTGTATTGTTAGTGGTCACTGAGGAAAAGGTTGTGACCTAGGTAAACTTCATTACTTCCACTCGAAACCGATCCAAACCTCTGCTTAGGTAAAGATATCTGATATACAGAACTATCAGCAAGACTACTCGTCAAGTATTTAAGTGCATTCGGGTACTCGCCTCCATTTTCAATTCGAGTTCCTTCGAGCATTTGGCTGCTGTGCTATTTGTACCGTTTGTACAACACTAGACACAAGTTTACAAACTGGCAGTTTGGAAATGAGACATGGGCCAACAAGTCTTCAATAGTTCTTCCTCAAGCTATTAAGCTTATACAGAGTGTTGACAGAAGTTGGCCACGCTGTCAGACTTACTACAGAGAAGCGAAGTAAGTGTTCAGTAGTTTGGGCATGGTCTATTTGAGAAGTTATGTTACACTTGTTTGTCAATTGCCTCTTGCAGGTTGACCAGTGATCCGAACGATTTGATGCCAGGGCAGATACAGCAGGTCAATTAACCTTATACCTTCATGTGGGTAGCATGGTGTCCTCAAACGGAGAGGTTTCGATTGGTTATTCTTTTTGTGAAGAGTCACTCAGAAAGCTTCACCAGTGTTCAGCCGATGCTCCTTACGGACCAGCTAAGTCAGAATAAATTTGTTAGCCTAGATTCTTTCACCAAGCTCTAAACAATGCGTACAATGTTTACGGACTCAACACAAATTGCTCCACAAAATCAAGTGAAAGACTGGATATGCACGGATGGAACCTGAGCCAATCACCTCGTTATTGTGGAACCGGAGCACTTGAAATATGGTAGAACGAATGAACGGCTAAATTGTGATGCTGATCCTGCTGATCGTCAGATTGAGTCTGTCAGTTCGCTATACTGCAGCAACGCCACCGTTAAATGACACTTGGTTGAGCAACGGCTTCAGTTTTGCCCTTCGGAGTTCAAGCCTCTGCGTCATTGTAGGAACGCTTCCAACGACAGTGGTTAACAGGGCTTAAAGAGCGATCTCATCACCATGTTATCCGCCATAGCCTACCTCTGAACAGCAGCTGCAAGTCGAAAGTGCACCAAACATGAACTCTTCCAGTTTCATTAAAGGTATTCTGTTATCACCGGCGATTTCAGACACGTAAGCATAAATAAAATTCACTGGTTCTATCGGTAGTGCCGTGATAAGTGATGGAATTACATCTCACGAAGACTTTTTGTGTTGGCACTGACGTCTGGCAGGAAGTCAACAAATTCGGACGTACCGCGCGCATATTTATCAAGACAGCTGCTTTAAGGGAAGGTCCAGTCACGTTCACCACCTATCGAGGCACTGAATGATGAAGTGTTTCACCAGGTTTAGTACCGGTCGAGCTGGCAAATCAATTACTGGCAGACCATATGGGCGGCGCTCAGTAGAACCTTACGGTCATTGTTGCGTATTGTTCGAGTTCGGAATCGACTGTTTGTCTCCGAGTACCCTAAAACACTTTATAACAATATCCAGTGCAGTGAATTTTCTTACTTTCGTTCGTGGACCCCATGAACCCTACTCTGACTGAGATGTATGCTGCACAGTTCCCTAATGTAGCCGTTTTTATTCACGGTAGCAATTTCATAATGTTTGTCTGGCCTGCTAAGATGAATATTCGAAATGTGATGAGATTTGTTTAAAGCGTCCATGGGATCATTTGTGAGTAACAGCAGTGAAGCAGTACACTTCGGAATAACTCGTGCTACCCTGTTGATTGCGGTATTAACCACACTTTCGAGGTGCAAATCAAGTTCTGACCGTTCCTTCTCACACTGTGAACCATAAATGTGAGAACTGGGTGATAACGCCTATATTGTGGGACGATTAAGTTGCAAATAAACACCTTTCTGATTGACGAAGTAAATGGTAGGTAAATGACAGAAATCAACAGAATCCGAATTAGCTTACTTAGGCCGTTAAGACATTGAACGGAGTTGGCTGGAAAGGATTTGATTACAAGTTTACGTGGTATAAATGACTGATTTGCCTGTTTGTGTTCGTCATAAAAACCGCCTCACTTAGCCATTCAGTCGAACATGACAAGTTGTCTTGTACATTGGTCATTCATGCGTGACCGAAACCTGTTTATCAGTCCATTCGCACCAATTTTCAAACCCATGCCCTTTGTGTCCCTTGATCGTAACCATGGTGGCAGACGATCAACCAAACCTGACAATCTAGTCCGTGATTCGTTCATAGATGACAAACCTAACTAGACACACGTTGTTTTGGGGCTGACCACTCTGATCGCAAACGGACTGAATCTACCCCTCGCTACCGCACCTATCGCTGTCGTCTATGTTGACATCCACTTGCTCACTGAAGCTTGGTAACCAGCCCGACATGTACACACGTTCTAGGGTGATTCGTCTAACCACTCGTTCCGGTCTTCTACTGTGAGCACTACTCGTTATAACCATCGGAAATTCTCATCAAAGTCTCTAAGAGCATAATTCGAAATGTGCCTCAGTCGCTCACAATCACTGACGGATTCGGTTAACCTTGCCCAAACGTAAAGTAATTTCAACCAGACCGGACGTACTCGAACGAAACTTTTGACTGATTCAGGAAACTCTCTTCAAACTCTACTGGCTTCTTTAGTTTACAAACGATCAGCCTTCTCGGGATTATGTAGATATTTTATTGAGTGAAAAGAGTTGATGCTGCCCGATCAGCTGTATAGTACAAACGTGAAGATATACGTAACAGGTATTTGACTATATATCCATGTTCACTATCAAAACCGACAACTCGCCTTACTCAGTTGCATCTTTGTCTGGTTTCATCAGGCAGAACTAACGTTAACTAAGTTAGGGTGCGCAACAGTTGCTTTGCTAAAGGATCTTTTCACTACTAGACTATCGGTACAGATTGTGGTGGAATGCTTGAGACAGCTGCAGGTAGTACCGGACTCAATTGCTACCTCCACAGAATAGAGTCAGTAGGGTATATCATCACCCGGAATTGAAGTTGAACTCTACTCGTGATCGTACCTCAAGCATGTTAGCTACTTCTCCGGTGTATTCGAACTCGGCACGATCCAGAAGGTGATCCATACTAACTTGTGAACAAAGTTCAAACCACCTGTGCTTACTGTGCTAACTCTTTTCTCATCACCCCAGCTAACAATTCTAAAAAGGTTTGCATCCACATCCTACAATAACGATATTCCTTTTTTATGTGATATGCCGTCGTTTTCACCTTCAAATTGACGTCTGACTCTGACCAACTTCTTCCTTGTTTAGATTGGCCAGTTGACCTGAGATTCAAATGCCTGCGTGTTAGAAGACTAATGCGCTCTGTCGCTAACTGGGCTAACTGATGATGCGCTGGACTAAGTCTAATGAGCTCAATGTGGCTATGACACGCAATGTCAAATAAGTCTGCTAGTTCGGAGGTGGCATCATTAATTTCCGGACAGTCATCACTTAAAATGTGTAGTTTTAAACCTAACGGACAGAAGTCCACTGTACACTTCGGAACGGTCAAATAGCGCCTACACTGTGTGTGAACGACACGAGTCCCCCAGCACACTAGGATTGTAAATAACATTTTTTATCAAGGTTAATTATACGAAAGATGACTGTCAAACAAACCATAGAGACAATTCCGTGGTTAATTGTCAGGACATTATTCACGATCGAGCAGGGCTACGTCTGACTTGAATGAGTTCCCCAGTCTCCCCCTTAGTCGTTACGATCCATTCCACAAAAATCAAGGTCGAATCCGTATATCAAAACCGAGGAGGAATTATTAATGTAAGTTTCTATGGCCACTTGTCTAACTCTTTCAAACACCTGTTAATCTCTTCGTAGCCAGACTACGGAAACCCTGGCCACAATGTGGCCGGCGCTAACTGGGGTTGAGAATGCACCCAGTTGCTGAGACGGTAGCGCTTTTTTAAAGTGATAGATTGTTACCATGTGAAAGTGAACGTTACCCTTTCAGCCGTCTCGATCCAGTTTTGGTTATGGCTGATGGTTTTCGCTGTTGTTCTCGTTACTTTACCACAGTACATGTTCGTATCTTGTTCGTACTTGCCAAGTGATCTGTGAAATGAACAAAAGTGGTGCACTTGAGGAATGTGGTGTAAGTGTTCCAACTGAACATGCTCATATCCAGGCGGACAAATGACCCAAAACTATCGACTGAGCTGTGAACTGTCAGAGATCACATATCAGCTGTTCCTACGGAGTCATGTTTTCTCAGTTGACACCGCTGATAAGTATGGTGATACCCAGTTCCGGACAAGATCTTAGCGTGCGATAGGATGGTTACTGGAAAAGCAGAATATGCTAAAACCTTACGGGTATTTCCAAATTTAGCCAACTCGGTTAGGTTACAAGCAGATTTGTTAATCAAATCCGTCACCCACGTTAACAACTTGAGTCGCCAAATGATTGATCTTTTACGTCCAACTGTGTCGATAAACCGCCAAATGATTGGTCATGTACCTTCAACTGTGTCGATAAACCGAATGACTAACGTAACACATCTTATTGGATCATTCTTGTGTGTTTGGTCCTGTTCACCGCGAGTTCAATCTTATCGCTTGTTCTACTGAACATTATGTAGTTGCATTGGGAATTTGTCACTTTTATGTTCTTCCTCTAGGGGTAAAACTCCCAAGGAGAAATACTCGAATCAAATAAACACTATTACGAGGTAAGAATGATCTGTAGTAGGTGACTCTCTTGGCAAAACAAATCCTCGGGACACTCAAAACATGGTCAATGGGTTGTAACTGATCACATCTTCCACAATGTAAGCTTACTGACTTTAGAATAAAGAGTACTAAATTACAAATAAGTTTTCAAGGTCAGTTTTCACGGTGAAATACAAACTACACTTATCAAAACATTTCCAAGCAAAAAATAACTCTGACAAGAAAGCAAAACTCTTTGATTATGACGTCTAGAATAAAACAGTAGGTATAATATTTATCTGGTATCCGAATACTCCTGAGTTCGAATAATTGTAATTTGGCCGTAGGTGAGTGCACATGTAATAATGATGTTATATAAACGCTGATTATCGTTACGAGAACTGTAGTTAAACCTTTCGTTTCTTCTCTTTCATCTCGAATTGTTGTTCACATCAGTACAGCTTCCTTGGATGTGTTTTTAAACATTACTGTCTGATGGCAACCAAATCACTGCAGTGAACTTCAAATTAGGTCTGCTCCACAATTCGGTTCATTTTAGGGGTATGAAAATAGATAGTGTATGGAAATTCTTATGTAATATAACTATCACAAACAGTGTATTGTGTTCACATCGATCAGGTTCTTTACGGTTAAACTACTCTCCTTAAAACAAAAGATTGCATTAAAAAAACTGCGTTCTACTGGTTCGCAATCTTCTGATGATGATTTTTTTATGTAAACATTTTTTGTACTCCCAACCATCAACTTCTTTAAGTAAATTAACCGGTGAAGCATATTTTTAACAAACTATAGTTTCACCAATTAACTGACAAAAGGACTTCAGGATTCGGTGCATTTTTGTTTCGGCTGTTCAAACTTGAACGCCGACCAGATCAAATAACAAGTTTCACATTGAGATGAATGCCCAACTACAACATCGCTCAGAAAGAATACAGTTCTAATCTTCTTAGAGCACACTAGTACTGTACGATCGTTCCCCAACCGGAACTTTAACTCCGGCCTTTTTGCTTGTGAAAAAATCCTACTGACCACTGCGTTACTAACCTCATGCCAGGTGTAAACGAACTGCCACATGCGAGCGTTCAAGTGTACACAATGCTTGAGTTGCCCGATCATCTCGGGTGGACAGACAGTAAGTTTACTGTGCATTCTTATCGATTACCTCTTGCTCAAAATTTTTCTGCCATGTTGAAGTCATGGATTTCACTTACGTGACTATATCACGGTAGTCCCACTGTTAAACAGTACGAATTTTGTATTCAATTAAGTAGAAACACCTTCCTACGGTTAAACTCGATTAAGTTCGAGATGTTATGTGCACCACTCATTTTGTGACTCTGACAATTCATTTCTTCTGATTCTCAGCGATCGTTCCTCGACTCAGATTCTTTACCTTCCTAAGTTGTCATGATAGAAACTTCACAAGTGCAGGATTGTTGTGTGCTTCCCAGGTATGCATATGAATTTCACTCATTACCTGATATTCGGGCAATAAATATGTGGCGGTTTGCATTTTGAAGTGACCGTTAAAATACATTTGTTAGTCCTGTAAACATCCAGCCTGCAAGTTAGTGGTGTGCAGTTTTGTGGCCATCAAGGTTGCAGTAAGGCCGTTCATTCGTACTAACGTACCTCCAGTTATTTCTCGGTTCATTGTCTACAAACGATAGCATTTGAAAATGATAGCCCTTGTTCTGAATTGGGCGAAAGAATGCTCGTCCATTTTGGTTGCACAGAGTCCTTGTGGCCTGAATTCCAAGCTGCCTGTAAATAAACGCCTCTATTGATTTATAGACGGAGTTCACGAAAGCAGCATGAACACTGTCAAGTAAAACGTCCTTCGATACATTTGACAAACAATATTATGGATTACAACACATGCACCTTGAACGGTCTGATTCAAACACTTCCATCGGCTGTGCTTTATTTCGCGGTGATCTTCAACGGAAAGACGCACCGTTATTTTTACACACAAATCCTTGATACCGTCGACTATTCTGTGTATCAAAATACCCCCCCCTCACACACACGGTTGGCGGCATCCGATTCGGATTAGCCTGTCACAGTGACCGAAGCCAAAGGACGCATGCGCTTAGCCATCACTGGCTTACGCTTGCGNCACACACACACACACAGACTGCCTACCGTTCTGCATTACGGCGGTCATTTGGGTCTGTTCTGTTCTCCTCTATCTTATCCTTTAGAGCAGACAACGCAACATCCAAAGCGGCAGTCGTCGCCTCCCAGGCATGTGAGTTCATGTAAGCGGTAACGTAGGAACAATCAGGACTAGAGCCAGAGAAACTACTCACTGTCCGCTCACTTTGGAAGAATTTGTCCATTCCTTTCATTTGAACTTGAGTGTCACCTAGAACAGCACTTGAGAATGCCGTAATTCCGCAACTTCCAAAACACTCTGTGTGCATTTGCATGAATGATTAGGTCTTAGAGTTTTATTCGATTTCAATATACAGGGTCATTCCAGGATGTCATTTTTCGAGTACTGGTTGGGTCAACCTTTTGATAGCTACTAAACCCAATGCTACCCAGTGAATATATCAACCGAATTTGAGGGGAACTGCATTAGCATAAACAGCGATGGTTGGCACCATTTACCTAAGGATTAAACAACCATAATGATCGAAGCCAAAGGATACCTAGACATAATACTCAACACACGTAGCTTGTGCTGCATTATTTTAAGTTCCACTCAGATCTCACGTACCCAAGATGAACCCAAGAGAATGAGGTAAAGAGACGTGTAAGTGGAAGTCACCTTAATCCAGCAGACCAATACTGATTAGCCATATGCCAACTTTGCATGGAAGTGAAGCCGTTTTCACTTAGATGCAAAAACCATAGAGACTGCACTGATTAGACGTGTCTACGAAGAAATCTATTGGAAAGATAACACAAGAAGTAATTCTTGATAGAACTAGGCATATTAATACAAAATGTGTAGGAATGGAAGGCACAGGTTTGGATTTTGTTTGAGGAACCAAGCACTATATTCAACCCGCAGTTCACCAACAAAGCTGCAAGGGAGAAAAATTAGAAGGCCAACATAACCCGGGTTTCTGAGAAGGAAAGGTAGTGGCTTACCAGACGACGACGTTTACTGGTTAACGTGAACGAAAGTATACAACTGACATAAATTACACCTAACACACTAGCCACCTCTTGGTTGGCTGTTCGCCATGATCAGGTTGGTGGCCTAACAATAAGAGACAGCTAGCGCATTCGCAACCGTATTCGACGCACAGCCATGTGGTCACCTCACCGCTGTTTATGATACCCATAGTGAGTGAAGTCCTAGTGCCGAAGCTTCTGACATCAGGATTTCACTGGCACCGCTTTAGTTATTCCTATGGTAACTTCTCTGGCATCTGCATGTCATTCATCTAACGTACGTGTCCTACTTAGCGTAGTCGGTTGAGCACCAACACGGGTTTGATCCCTGTATTGTCTGAGCGGTAAAGGAATTCAGTGATAGAGACCGCATCCGGCCACCGAATCTGCAAAATTTATATTGCACACTACAAGTCCGTTAACAGATTTTTGCTCAAGTAGCAGGAGCCTTTGCGGCCGTTCACAATGTCTCCATTGATGCGGACTCCAGATATATACACAGCAATTCTGACGGAAGGAGGGAGAGAGAAAAAGTTACGTCTTTCCTACGTTGATATCCAAACTCTATCTAGATGCCGCGATTGAAAGAGCCGCGGTCAACTATTGAGGTTTCTTTCCGCTGTATGCGGGTGGCCCATTTTCGCCCACAAACAACAGCATGCGCACTGTCAAATTGATTACCCGAATTGGGGCGTCAAAAATTCGAATATTCGACATGCGGTATTCACCTCCTACACCGTCCTTAATTTTCCGAAGTGTGAACAAATACAAACTAAATAAGGTTGAGGCTAGTGAAAAATCCTGTTTCACACTAGCAACGATGCCACTAAGGGTCGATCTACAGGGGCACACCTTTCCTTTTACACCCACATGCGATATTTTGGTTGTCTGGACGTCCAAACTTATTGAACATCGTCTACAATGCCTCAGGGTTCACGGAATCAATCATCTTTGTGAAATCTATAAAGACTGTATACAGTGGCTGGATGATTTCACGGCTGGATCTCTGTGCGACGAACACCATGTTTATCATATTACGAATCATCCGAAATCCACGCTGCTCCTCGGGAACATTGGCCCCCGAAGCGTACGCGCCAAGATGGTTCAGCAGATTTCTCGCCAGCACCTGTCCGGCTTAGCTCAGAAGACTAACGCCCCGATAACTGTCGGCGTTTTGCTTGGTAATGCTGCATTTAAACACAGGCACAATCACAATATCACTAAACGTTTGAGGTTCTATCTCCTACCCCCAGGGAGAATGAGGCAACCGGGGAAAAGTAGGTTCCCAAACTGGACCGTCATGCTTAAAAAGTCCCCCTGGCAACCCACCTTCACCTGAAGCCTCCCCGTTTTGCATTTTTCGAACAGCCTACTGCACCTCTGCAAAATCTGGAGCAGCAGTAGGTGAAGCTTAGTGAGCTACCAGTTTTTTGCGCCAGACTTTCGTGATGTCACCCAACTAGATGCACGAAAAGCCGCAGTTCCTGTCAATCGGTGCTTTAGCAGACTAGATGGATGAGTAATGAACGCCTTAAGCGAATAGTCGAACTTCTTGCGTTGTCCGTAGTCAGTGTGACCCCGTTTATGTTACCAACTAAACTAGCCGCCCGGAGAATTGCGAGTGAAGACTACATTATTTAGGTCTGTCGTGGAAACAGCAAACGTTTCATTTTTCTCCAATATTAAGCTGGAGACAACTGCATTGTTATCGTTGAACCAGTCCAGGCGTTTATGGTGCTGAATATCAATCTACTCGATGGGCACTGTCATGATTTGCTATTCGAGTTATTGCCACATATTGCCAGTGACGGTGAGTACAGATATGCCCTTTAAACGAATGACAAGCAAACGTTGAAAGATAGTCTTCGTCTCGCCGTTCTGTAGTCGTTTAATATCCAACTTTCGCTGTTGTCCGGAGGATCTACGATAAACAGGCTTGCAAACGTGATTAAACAATTTGGTCCTGACCAATCTACGAAGGGTGCTACATTCAGCGCCGCGCAAAGGATGATGACCGCTCCGTGGGTGAGTCCACGTTGTGTTGTCGCTCGTATCCGGCTGGAATCGGGTGTTCGTGGTAGCCAGCTCGTGAGTGGCACACAGGTGTTGCAGACGGTCACTAATCTTGTTAACTGAACCAATGCCTTGCGGTCCGAGGACTCTCGGCCAGGCTACCGAGTCGCGTCCCACTCGGGCGCTCAAATTACCCAGAACAAACAGCCGGTCACCCATGGGTACCGACGGGGTTGTGGCGGACAGCTGATCATAGAAGTGGTCCTTTGTGTCACCAGTGTGACACATAGTTGGACCATAAACACCAATAAATGTTTCAAATTGAACACCGCTCTCATTTGATCCAGATTCTTTATCTAAATCCCCGAAATTCAATTCAACCATTGCTCAGGTGTTTCAATGAAGTCTGTGACTTCAACTTAACTGGGAAGTTCCTGATCTCAGGTTTATCGAGTGCAGTTAGCAGGACAGTTACCGTGTCTGCAGTCGAGGCGATCGGGCAGTCTGAACACTGTTCACACAAGGTTGCGGTTGAGCGTTTAGATATGGCTGATCGGTCACGCTTAGTGTGAGCTCACTGGTGTTGTGGTCAACATTCTAGTCTCACAAACACGTGGGTTGGAGTACAGATTCCGTCTCGGACAACAGTATGCACTACTGATGAGATTTGACGAGAGCGAAACTCGGGTCCAATGCTTCCTTACGAAGTGGGCTAGTCGAATAGCTTATCTGAATACGAAGACTGTGATCAAATGTGGGTGGGCTTCACTCTGGAATAAACTATGGTCCGGAAATTCACTTCAAATTAAGAAATGTGGCACATTCACCTCAATCAATTCACAGGCAAATGAACAGGAGTTGAAGAATGATGCCATACGGTTCGTCTGCTGTCAAAGGATTGGTACTGTTAGCCACTACGAAACAGATACCGTGCTCCCGAGCGCCGTTTGTTGGACAAACTAATCAGTAGAAGGCGTACCTGACACAGCTTCCTGGAGCTTACCTTAGTCTACAAATCTTATTTCACTCAAGAGTGTGACACGGATGCCGTAACGGTTCAGTACCATGGTGACACGCCATTCCGGCAGTCGGGCACTGCATTGATCCATCAGCCTACGCACATTCTATGCCTCAAAGAATAACGCCTTACGTCTACAGGCATGTCTCAGAATGACATGTGTGACCTCGGACTGAGTCTATGACTCAACAGTTTTACCTGTGAAGCAGATGAAACTAGAGGTTATAAGCGGTATCTCGACCGCAGTTCGACCTTCGAGGCGGAAGGGATTTTGGGGGCAAGTGACTCGAAAGCCGGACTCGTTGAGTGCAGAGGACCAATCTACCAAGGGATAACACTGTATAAACATTGATGACTCATTTTGATCACTACTGCGTGCAATGGATGTGTTGTAAGCTACAACGATCTCTTGCGAATTAGTGCAGGTTTCTCGACCTATAGCATAATGCACCAGCGATCACGTGTATCAGTTGGGCAGTCGGAGTGTTAGTTGTTTGGTGGTGAGTCTTTTTAACCGCTTTTTCCTTCATTGAAAACAGTAGTGTTGCAACCGTAGAAATACTCCTGCTATGTAACTGCAAGATCTTGCCTCACTTTCTTAACACCGATACGCACTCGTTAGTGCGGCGTACAACTGTCTTTCTTCTGGACCTGGAAAACCGTGATCCTAGTCAACCTAGCTTTATGAAACAAAACAGCGCACAAGCCTAACCACCACGCCCAGGGAGTAGAAAAGGTCGGTACATGCACTCACACACTCAGCCACGCTAATTTCATCGATACGTAAACCGTCTCATCAGAAGACGAGGGAACCTAATGCATAAATAACTTTAACATACATCAACACTTGACAGCAATTAAGTTAAATCCACTGACTTCAACTCTGACAATGTTGGGCAACTAGTAGACGCATACTTTCTAAGTAGTATAACGATTCCCAACAACAATTACTTACGACTTACGGACTAGATAAAACGGTGCAGTATTATGTTGTCGTTTTCGGGAAATTAGTGAAGTGTAAATCACGCCAGATGGCGAATTAACAAGGGAGTAACTGTATTTATTTATTTATTTAATTTATCATACAAACACCTGACAGGTGTCAAGACTGAGATCTCGTGAAATGATACAGACTGATTACCCTCCGGACCTGAGTTCAGTAGCGACTGAAGCTCTCATTCACGATCGTCAAACAATAGATTAGAAGTTCCAGTAAGTATCGTGGAAATCTAAATTTCACTACTAGTAATATTCATTGCATCCATACTAACTTGACTTGGATGCTGGGGTTGCTTGGGAGTGTGGTATACTATACTAGTCAGGCGAATACAGTGAACATTGATTACTTACTAATAACTCAAAGGTGATTTTGGTATTGATATGTTCGCCGAGCTTGGCATTTAGGTTGCAAACGTTTCATCACCAGGCGAGGTGACATCATCAGTGCGTAAGTGTTTCAGAGTATATTTTAAAATATACGCTGAAACACTTACGCACTGATGATGTCACCTCGCCTGGTGATGAAACGTTTGCAACCTAAATGCTAAGCTCGGCGAACATATCAATACCAAAACCATCAACCCGAGCTACAAACAACAGCACCACCACTGTTCCCAACCATCAGAAACTCAAGGGTGAAACAGAATGAAGTTTCCTCAAAGCTGGCCAACACAAAGCCTCAGAAGAAGAATGCTTTGCGTTCACACGTACTCTGTCTGATGTGGGCCGGTGTGTATTGATTTCAGCATGCTTCTCCCGTATTCATCAGCATTTCGCCGTGACCTACTGCCAGGGAACTCGAAAAATTCTCAGCATTTTCACCTACCATTAATTTCAATGAATCCTAGTTGAGTCGGTGTTTGGTCACACCTATCTGATCGTAAAAGTGGAAGCTTCCGTTAAACAGTCAGCAGTGGTTTGCTGGTACAGTTTCCCGTCCGTTATTGCCTGCTCGGCCTGACGTTGGTTCAGAATGCTCCAGTGCGCTGTCGTCTTTGTTGCCAGGTCAAAGAAACAGCCGAATCGCAAATGAGGCGCAAAATCCGCACTTATGATTGCAGATCGGATCTTCCATCTTTGGGCAGACGTGTGTATCAACACATCACGCTTTGGCGTCGTCTTGACTGCCGTGTGGACACGCGTGTGTGCTGACGGCTCCTCACCTGCTCCACTTCGGATTGCACAGGTAGGATTTGTACGGACTCAAGTTCACCCCCTCCTCAAATCTGTCGCTTTGCTTCACCGGCACGAAGGCGGTGTGATCAAGAGGCGTGGCCTGACGGACCCTACGGTGAAGACAGGGAATCAGTTGACAACAAACTGGGCACTCCCCCAACCGCGGCAGAGATTGTAAAACAATCATTCGGCCAGCCACTTTTGCTGTGGACCAACCGGTTTTGATTTTTTGTCTTGGCACTGTGCCATGCTTCCTTGTTAAGTTTCGGGTGTGTTGTGAGCCGAACACTCGAAAGTCGCTTTCTGTTAGGTATGAAGACTGACGGGCAATTAAGGTGCCCCACTTTGCTCGAATGACATGTAAGGAGACTTCGCCAACCTGGTCTTGTGTAGATATCAGATCAACCAAGCACAGTGTGGGTCCCAACTTGATCGGGGTAAAACCCTTGCTACATACAGAACTGTTATCACCCTAGTCAGCTGAGCTGTCAACAAATCGGATAAGATTTTTATTTCAGGGGTGTGCGACCCACTGGCTTTCCAGCCGGTGAGACACGTGAGTTGACTTAGCGTGATCGAACCGGAGGAAAACGCGGAGAAAGAGAAACGATTCATGTATGATCTCGAAGTTCGTATGAATTCCAAGCATGTAGTGGAACGAGGTGAAACGAATGAGACATGTGGCTGTCATGTTGCTTATGGTGGTCTTAACACAAAGAAAGGGGAGCAAAAACGACGAACACATTTTGAACTAACATTGAGAATAATAATATCTATATGAGATGCATTACCTAGTTTACAACCGGAAAGTCGGCCATGATGTACAAGATATTATGATTTTCTTCAAAACCGAGATTAGCTAGGCCGGATCAACATCTTCCGTGACCAAAAACACCACACCGCGCTCTGCACATTATCATGTGTAGTTCGTATCCACCGTGGCAAATCAAAGTAATGTCTCTCTATCCCGTACATCATCTCTAGTGCTTAATAGACGCCTTGATGTCTTGAGAAACTCCGGTTCCTATGGTCCAGAACCCGACTGCAGGCTTAGATCTATGGAGCAATGAGGAATGAGATATTGTGGATAGGGTCAATACTAAGTACCTAGTCCACAAACTGTGATGCATTACGAGAACTCAGATCAGAAGTTCAATACGCACCTCAAATGTCTATTGCGACTGACTAAGACGGGTGACAGTGCGTGTGTGATTAATATATGAGGCACTGATAGTGATGGGAATAACTGCTGCATCTGAATTTCAAGCCCGATCGATGTAAGTGGCAGTCTGAGATTGCCGCGTGACCAGAATCCCCTCCTTGACATCCTAGATGAAGTTTAGAAGACCGTCGGATAGGCTACGTGTTTTAGAACGAGTACCGTATTTCTTTAAGAAGTCACATGAGTTTCCTCACATGTACCCCTTCGATTTTTCTTTCGCAGAAAATGCCAACATGACTGTGACCGGATATATGGGTAGCCCGATACCAGAGATATTCCTGTTTCAGTTCTACTTAGCACGTCGAATACTAGATCGTTTGGAATCAGCGTTTTCTTTCTCCTAAGCCAGCAAACCCAACCTGTTCACTCAGCTGGACCTCCGAGTACCGGGTTGATTATGAGCATAACAACTCTTATAAGCAGCAAAAAAGTATGAAGCTGTTTCCAAGAGCGTCACCGTGCAGAATATCTTCTGAGAAAGCGATCTTTTGTCCGATAAGCCGCGCGTGGATCTCGTAGAGTCGATCACATTTGACTTATGTTTGGCCGCTTTTAGCTGATTCAAGAGTTACAATATGCAAAATCTGTCTCCATGATTCGGTGCAATACTTAAAAAACCACAAGCCTATTTACATGATCTTTAGAAAAAAAACCACTTACCAGTGGTTTTCGGTTGGATTTCGATTTTAATGTAACTGGTAAGTGGGCGAGATCACTTGCAAATGAGAACTATTGGTTACTGAGTTGAATATTCCAGTTATCTTCCAATGACGAGTACAGCTAAAGACAAAATTCCATATGGTGGGTCAGTTTGTGGTTGAACATTTAAAGATGTGCTTTAGGAAATGTGTATACAATACAGCTGTCACTCACAGCATCAAAGGTGATCAAAAAATGGATTAGTATGACCTGGACCACAATTACCACCACATCAGTAATTTGAGTTGTTCACCTCCGGGGCACACCTTATTCATCCGGTTTTGTCCAGAGTGGCCATAGAGTTATTTGCAAGTGCAACCGGTGAGGAGGGAGGTTTGATTAAGTCCTTCCTAGAGAAGATGTGAGAGCACAAATCATTGGAAAAGCGGGGTATGGAAAATGAACATTTCCTCACAGCAGGACAAATGACCGGTTTTGATCAATCCAAATCAGGAGGTTAGTGGGGACCAAATGAGACTTTGGGTAAGGTGAACACAGCGTCTCATTATGTAAGCGTTGACCGTGAGCTTAAAGAATATTGCCCCTTCAAAATTCCCCTCCTTGATGCTGATTTGAGATGTCTATAAACTAGCTGTCAATCTAACCGAATAACCAAAAGTAATTGAATGAAAATCATGTGGGTGACCACTATTTCCCCACTTTTTAATCACCGGGCCATTTCGCCCATGACTGACGTTTCTGGGCTGTCACTGTCTGTGACCATAGAAGTTACTACAGAGATCGCCCAGTGGTTCGATAAACTCAAAACTTACTTCATATATTGATTGTCGTACTAGGACAAGTTTGAAATGACCAGCAAGTTCTCCTCGTGGAGCGTGTATATGCATTCTGGATACAGTTGTACTAATATGGGTCACGATCCAACCGTAAACAATCCGCCACAGTCGAGCGACACATCAAGGTGACACCCGCCACGGCCAGATAGCCAGGGATTTGAGTAATATAAATGGAACGCAGCCACATCTGATGGCAACTTTGGTCTTCGCACAAACTCATCACTCAACCCTTTTCGAAATGAAGCAATAGACCACATATTTACTTTTGTTCACCTCATCAGTGGTACTCACCTTTGAAACGACCGAGATCTGACCCGCGGTATTGATAAAACACCTATTAAATCGCCCTGCCAGGAAATCGGGCAAGCTCAGCGTTACTCATAAGGGAATGTGCGTGGGCGTTTGCGTATGATGGGTTGATTTCACCTGAAGTGAAGTCAGTAGGCAGTATGTTTAACACTCATGGTTCATGAGAACCTGGGTAAGAGTTCAAACCCCGGTGTTGGTAAGGAGATGTACCATATTAACCAGTTAGGGATAGACCTTATGAAGTGGCAACCTTCGTGATAACCCAAGAGTGTCTTTTAACCCGATTGCTACTCAACAGTTGTCCTACTCACTTGTTACATAGTGAGTACATAGTACATGTAAGGTAGAAGACAGACTGAATTCCGGATCAAACCTTCAAGTTAAGAACCGAAACTGTTTTCCACTCGATCATCTGCCATTTGAGCATCGTTCACGATAAAGGTAGTACACTTTAACGGTCACCGTCAACAATCTCAAGTGAGTACTCGGACGTTGGAGGTCACCAAATTTGTGATCTGACTCATTGTTCTTTTGTATAAGACTGACAGTTTCCACACATGGCAACCAGGCCAGACGATTGTTTACGTTAGACTAAAATACGACTGACAGGGGCCATTAGGTGGGACTTAACGTGGTCAAGTGGTAGCAACCAGATCTTTCTGTTTACCTACCCATTAGAGTTCAGGTCGTAATACGCATCTAATCCGGCTTGATCGAGTTTCAGGACAACATGCTCTTTTCTTTGAACGTTGACTTACGTTCAAGTGGCAATTGTAACTCATTCTTCAGGCCAAGTTGTTAAACAAAGAAGAGGTTTCTGTGTTTACAGACATCAGAACCTCAACACGTGCGTTGTTAGCAATACCATGGCTGTTCAAAGCTATTTCCATCATTGGTTATTCCCAAGTATTCTTTGTCAGTATTAGTTGTTTCTGTCTGCAAAATGCTGGTGGGTTTTCAACGAATTAATAAATATCCATAGAATATTTCGTATGTAAACTAAAGCCGATTTTTATAAACAAATAACAGTGAAACTTCAATGCAAGTGGACGTTACATTCCATTTTTCAATTAACTCATTTGCTTTCAGGGAGTAATACATATTCCCGCTGTGTTCCACATTTTATAAGGTCAACAAAACAACAGTGTGAACAAGTTGTTTCTAACGTTATTGACTTTCAACTTTCTAATTAAAATATTAATGTCCCTGTCCCTAATCAAAGCGCATAAAATGTTTGCCACGTTTAGGACAGCGACAGCCTAAACTATTGTTTGAAATAGCGTGTACGTAAATATATACATACGTAACATATTTGCACAATTATAAACAAACAAGTTTGAAATTGTCGCAATGGTAACAGTCTCTTGGCATCAAGCTGAAAGTAATTCAAAAACACTCATAGTTTCTCATTTTCAGAAACTGAGTGATCCATTGTCACCTACCTCCGTCCACTTTCCCATCATCGTCCAGTTTCGTCCTAACATCGTCCAATGGAGGACGATTTTGTTCATTTCGGAAAATAACCAGCTAAACAGATGCTACTTGACTCAAAGTATATTCACTTATCGATTCACGTTTAACTCATTTGTAGATTCCGTAGCAGAGTATTGGTTGAGCGGAGAAACACCATACTGTATAAGGTTTGAAAACTGAACGCATGCATCAAATTACGCGGTTAAACTGATCTTAACATGTGCTGTCGACAGTAAGCAGTTTTGGAGTTAACGTCAAAAACGACACGACATCTGCCTGCTGGGAGTCGTCATAACTGTAAACTAATAATATATATATCACGCGAAACTCACAGACCTGTCTTCAGTGAGGCTTCTGGTAGCTGTTCAGTTCATTTTGAGAATCAGGCCGTATAAAATGGGCTAATCCAAATGTGGAGTAAAAACCGCAGGATTCAACTCTTCAAAATGAACAGTTGAATTTTGCATCTGACTGTATGGATCTTGGGTAGGGACACAGCACACCGATGGTAGACGAAGGGAGAAGTAGTCTTGACAAAAGTTCAATAATCACGCAACATGGACATGGGTATGGCAACATTGTTAACCTATTTGGAATCTACGTTTCAGATATGTTGATTAAACCTTTTACAAATGAAACTTGTGACTCTCAGTTTTCACTAACAGCCAAGGACAGCCACACTGTTGTTTGGATCTAGTCAGTGAAAGTAACCGGATTTAAAGTCATAACAATGGAAAGATCGACAATGTTGAGTACGAAATGAATCCAAATGCAAACGGAGTAAAATTGTTTCGTTAGACAGGATTAACATGCCCACTTGGGGGTTCGCGCCTTACCACCCGAAGATTTGATTGCGGTGTTCTTTCTATGTCAAGTTGATTTGTTTAGCAAACGGTTTGGAGGGTGCTCTGGGGATTTTTGCAGTCATGCAGAAACCTGTATTGCTCCTTTCTGGTGACAGTGTTGTTAATCCCAAAAGAAAATTACGATCAGATGAGAGTGTCTTTGGAGCGGAACTACAGAATTAGCCAACTGGTTCAGCTTAAGTGGAGCTTAAAAAAGTTGCCGAAGCGATAGTGAGCATGTAGTATGTGAGTCATCTTTACGAAATGTTATCACAGTCAGTATAAATGCATAAATACTTGGAAAGTTTAGTTCGGTAGGTTTTGATAGGAATTTAACAACATTAGGAAATTAGTTAGCATTGATCTGAGAGAACTTGTAAATTAATGCCAATTCGACAGATTGGTCCCTACAGAGTTTTGAAGCTGTTTGATATACGAAATGTACCGTATGGTGTATTTTATGATCATTTGCAACAAATTGCAATGGTACTGCCCTAAATTTGTCCAAATTAACACATCATCTAGTTACTGCGTATATGTGAGCGAAATTCACTGCAGTGAGACAAAATCGCACTGACGAATATTTTGTGATGAGAAGCTAAACTTCTCTTGCTGAACCCATGGAGTGTAGTCAATTAAAAAGGTGGCCAGAAAAAGCTTACCGATGGAGTAAGTGACTTGATAAAGTCGTTGTTTGGCGGCTGGGACCTCTGTACTTTCCTCGAGAATAAAAATTCACATGAACTCAACGGATTTCGAATCACCTACCAGAACTGTAGTTTACAGTTGTATCTCGGCTTCTGAACATGGTAAGGCTGCCAACCCAGACGACTTCATTCTGATATACTCAAACAAGATGGTGATGCATTAGCTGAGGCGCTAAATATTGTGAACGACTGAAAACACCTAACGGAGTTAGGATCAACCGTTAATAACGCCTAAATTAAAATAGGAGTCAGGAGCTCTCATGAAAACTCCATAAAGTGTAGCTTAACCGCAGTTGTCTAAAGGGTTCTGGCATAGGTCAAGCTTTGTAGACCTTCCAAAGTCAGGAAAGTAGACACCAAGGAGAAGACGGAAGGGCTCCATCAACAGATTTATACTCTTTGTCAACTTCCGAGAAAATATCCCACGCAAAGCCTAAGTAACGATGGTTGTTTTCCGACAGTAAAGTTTTGCCCGGTCAATTGGATAGAGTGCAGCTGCTTAAATGCAGGGGTTTGTTTGTCAACACATTGACAACACTCTTGTCGCTCAACCTAAGGTCTAGGAACCATTGGCAAAACAGTCTTAATACAAAGAACGTTACATGCCAAAATCATCCAATTTCATTACTTAATTTTTTCATAAACTTTATTTCGGAGTACTACTTACGATAGCCACTGAATATTGGAACAGACCTCCTACCTGCCACAAGATTGACGGAATCTGATTGTGCCACTGACAAACTATTGATGTTCGATCAGGTGTAAACAGCACAGACAACGTTAGACAGTGTTTTACACTTTGCCAATTTCTCTGAGTGCACCCTAAAGACTCAAAGCACAGGATGCTTTTCCAAGACTGCACCGGTTACATCGACTTACTGTTTGCTAATGGTGTCATGCGCGCCATTATTGTATAATAGCTGAGGCATAGAAAATGAACTGATGATTTTTCTCTCAAAAGTTTACTTAACTATATCACGTTTGCTGACAAAGAGGGATTTCTGTGGATCTTAAGGAGAGCGTATATAGGATATTAGTGGGAGTAGTTCCAGTCTACACTTGTGAACCCCAACCGTTTAAACCAGCTAGTGTAATTGGCCTACAACTATTCTTTCATCGTGCATCAGTAAGTAAGCGGCAATATGGTTACAAAATAAATATGTCATACTGAGCGTTAAAAATCTCGATTATTCGGTACTTAAAGACTTATCGAATACGGCATTGATTTTCTATGTACTAATGATGTCTACTAATCGTAATTCATGCTAAGTGGTCTTTGTTGATGCCACGGCAGATTGGTGTAAGGTGTATGGTAGTTAGATAATGATGCGGCATGGTTGCCAATAAGTTAAACACTATAGGGCAAGTTTCTCTTCCATGCTGGAACCCACATATCTCACCATCTATGGTCACGTATGTTGGAAGTGATGGCAGCTAACCAAAGTGAATGGAGCAAGTGTAGTTTTTATTTGACTGAGTTGTTTGTGTTGTAGATACACCCAATAAAACGGAGTAGTTAAAACCTCAAAGAAGTTGTCTCTTAGATGCCACTTTACTCTCTCTCTTTAAACTTGGCTGTTCGCTGGAAAAACGTAAGCACTTCAATGTTTAACGTATGAGTTCAGACATACGGACTTTGTTAGAAATTAGATCTCGTTCTAATCCACCTTTCATTTCACAGATCCGGGTGTTTTTGTTTTCATGTTTGTATGACAGTCACTGAGTTGTTGTTACTAGTAGTGTTGAGAAATAATAAATAGAGGACGGCGAATGAAGCATCTGCTTTTCAAATCAGAAAAAAATAACCCTTGGATTTGAAATTTTCAAGCGGTCAGTTTTCAATGTGCACTGAACATGGCAGCTCGAAATGATAATGTAATTTTTCATCTGGTAGACAGTGTGCGAATACAAATTATGCGACTTTAAAACATGACAGTATTCGAAGATAATGCGGAGAAAGATTGATTTTCGAGACTTGAATTCCACAGTTTTACTCATATCCTAGATCAGTGCCCGATTTGGAAAAGGATGCGATAAAATCCAAGGTGGGAATTGTGTTTTGATTTTGAGTGACAGAATCGCTTGCCTTGTGAATAAAACCTTCAAAAGATAACGCGAGTGTTCCTATACCGAATCACACCCTTTGTCAACTGTGCGCTGTATTCAAGTAAGGGCGGAACTGACCACAGGCTTTTGAGTTGTGGATAAGCGACTAAAAGCGTGATTCTCTTGAAGCCTGTAAAAATATTGTTCCAGTCCAGAGCATGCAGCCGAGAAGTCACATTCGGTTTTAACTACGTCTCAATTTTTGACAGTAACATCCATTGTGTCGTCTGTGAAAAACTGTGCACACAGCCGCCTTCAGCTTGTCAAGCCGATACTTGTAAGTTAGTCCCAGCAGGAGTCACGCAATACCACTAGTTATCTTCAGCTGTGTATGTTATCTGGTTAGGGAAACCTACGACCAACACCCTGAGTGGATGAATCGGTGATACCGAAAATAGATTGTTCGAGTTTGTCACCCAACCTCTCCATTTGAAAATCGAACAGTACAAGTATCTGAACAAGTAACTGATGACTGTGCTCTTAAGAGTTACAGTTACTTGTCGGCTAACCGGATCGTTTCTCCGATGTTGTACAATGGGACTGGTAGGACTCTGTCTCTGTTGATGTCACTTTAACTAGGGGAGGGTAATCAGTCTGGTATCACCTAGTATATGAGACAACGAAGAAGGAGCAGAGGCACACTGTTTGCCTAGTGGTTTGACTGGTCCGTTCGCTAGAGGTGAAACTCTCTGTTCATCTATTCTTATCAACCATTTCCGATTGGATTAACCTTGAAGCCTCTCCGAGAAACTTATTTTGCGTGCATGATAATGTGAGTTTACGTCACGTGCTACAACCACCACCATGAAATCGATATCCTATTCAGTGTGCCTAATTTCAAACGCTTTCCACTGATTCATTCGCCTTGGATGTTTTAACCAAAAATGTCATCAAGTGGTTGAAAACAGACCGCGTAGGGCCTAAGCGCTTGATGACCGAATCATCATGAAATGGCCACTTATGGGACCGGAGGCCCGACTGAGAGCATCGGTAAAACGATTTTTTCGCAACAGCCATTCTGGGTCTAGGAAAACCAAGCCAAACATGAATATCATCCAAAAAAGCTCTAACCGTGCTTCTTATGGTTTACACTATCCTAACTGTAATACATTCGGATCGGATGGTCGATGGGCCGACAGGGAGTCATCATCATTAGACTCAGAGGAATACCGGAGTAATTCGTTGAGCCGGCATGATCATTCAAAAAATACAGGTCATTCATCCAAGCGTATGAGAACCCATGGCTTATGGACAAGTGTTCCAAAGGCAAACTGGAAAAAATCATCGAAGGATATGCCGAAATCGGATGTCAGCATGAATACATGGCCGAACGTTTCGTGTCAGTCTCAAGATGCATATAGTCATGCCGAATTCGAAGACCTAACTGATCTTGAGAAGGCGCGCAAAGCCGAAATTGTGGAGCATAGGATAATTCAAAGACTGCACATGATGAACACACTCATCGAACCGGTTGTTTTTAGCTATTCAAATGGCCTACAGTCCAACTCAGAGGAAAGTACACAGCACTGTCTGACCAGTTTCCTGCAAAACCCGCCTATCGAGCCGATTAAAGATGGTATGACTTTGGCCACCCGTCATTGTAATGATCCATTTATGTTTAACCACACCAGATCGTTTCAACAACAACTAACGGATGAAGTGGACGGGAATTGCACATATTCTTGTGACGCCTATTTCAGACACACTAACTCAAGCACCGGGTGTTTAAGCCGCACAGCGGACTGTGTAGCTCAGTGGCCATTTGATGCTCATGTGCATCCGCACACTGCAGTGCTTGAAGACGCTGTGGAGTTAAAACACAAGTTTGTGTCAGCTGAAGTGATGGAAGATCACAAATTGTTTTACGAACCACCGCACACTTCCATCCCAAAAACCGTCGGAAACTGTGCGATACACCAAGTAAAACGTTGCTGTCCGTCCATTATCCAAGAAGAAACACAACCCCTCTCTTCTGACAGACGACGAGTCCCTTCTACATTATTCCAATTTCGTGTCCCGTTATGTAATATTACCAAGCCAACCAAAGAATGTGGTGATGTGTGTCATCCATTTGTAGCACCGCAAGAAACCAGTGACTGTGTGGGGACGGCATATGTCACCAAGAGCCCACTGTTTCCGGCGGCGTGTTCTGTCGTAATCAAAAGTGAATTGAGTGATTTCTCTTGGCAGTACAGCACACAGCCCAATTCACACAGACCAAGGTGCAGCCCTGACCATCTGCACACACCGACGCCAATAAAAGGTCGGAATGTAACGAGACCATGTGCGCTACGAGAATACGATCCGACCACAGATTCTTTGGGTGACCGCCGTGCCAGCGGAGCGCAATCTGGGAAGCAGTCGAGCGCAACCAGCCAGCGGGGACCAGGCTTGTCTCGTTTGAAAAGTTCATTTAAAAGAGATTCTAGGCCAACCACGGCCTACTCATTTACGGACAAGCGACCGGCCGAGAAAAATGTTGTTCGGCATCCCGAGGACACCCAAATGATCCACCATAATTGCACTCTGCTGCCGAAAGATGAGACTAGCCAGTTTTCAGAGAGGTCGCATCATTCGTCCAAAAATTACGTACTCTTCCCTCACTCAACTTCCGATGATCGAGACCCAAGCAAATGTGAGTAGGGTTATTTCATTCTGATCCGTGTGTTACCGAAATATGCGAAGCTAATCGGCAGGCTGTGATGTGAAATGCACCACCGTAAGAGTTTTTGGTTAAATATGCAACTTGATGGTTGTTTTTATGAGATAACCTGGGTTATACCAATAGAAATTATCATCTTAAGAAGTACGATTGGAATAAAAATTTATAAATGCAGACGTTTGCACGACTAAAAATGAGCACCTTCTGAGAGGATTGGGAAGTTGGCTTACTGACATCCAGCTGGTTTGTACTCACGATCTTTGCCAGGCTGTCTCTCTGCAGAATGATCTATGTGCTATGCACTGTGCACGTAACTCAACGAATAATTGTTATTGTTTAGCAGAATTACAAATTTAGCTTGTTTTTCGATTATGGAACTTCAAATTTCATGCCTACCCTGAACCACTGTTTCTGTTGTTAATCAGCTGACTCGTTGAGCGGACACCAGGTTATGGAGTCTATGTCCGTCTGAATAAAAACCGATGTTTGCAATGTACCCCGATGTTCACTCTCAAACCGACATTCCACGAGCGGTTTCTTAGTTGTTCGGACTCATCAGAGGGGGGTAGTGTGAATAGGGGGCCGAACCGCCCGCACTTGGCTTCATGAGATAATGCTCTTATCCGCTCAACCTTTGCAGCCAATACAAACTGACCACCCGAGGTGAACTACGTTCATTCCTACTAACTAGGTGAAAACTGGCCATAACTCAAAAGCCGATTATGTTTAAGCGGTGGACCAATGACAAGCTATAATTAGTCTTCATTAATATGCCATATTGCCTTAATCGAAGACCAGGAAGAAACTCTTGACATATACACCATTTTAGCTGTTACGATCCTACGCTGTAATATAGACTTACCACAACGATCATGAGTTCTCAAAAAGTTTCAACGATAATTCGGGTAGAAGATTATTTGAGGACAAAATTGTAACCGAGGTCGGATGAATAGTCCAGCCGTCTGGTGTAGATCCGAAAACGTTTAATTTTACCAAATCTGGCTGTAGCTGGCAAGCACAACTGACTTTTTCTGATCCGTGTCGTTAAACCGTTAGCTTCTTTTAGCATCGCCGGTCAGTTTTTTCCTTCGTAACCAACCTTATGAACTTTTGTAATTGCTTGAGATGTACCATTAAGGAGTTGTCCATAATGAACGATCGAGGTTTGAGAGCGTGGCAAGTTAAACAACTGTTTAAAACTCGGCAGTGATGCGATGGGATCAGTCGATCGATCGGAGTTCGGTTTCGTCATCGCTGGCATACAAACTAGTACAATCGAGCAAGGGAAGCTCGCAAACTATCGTCAAACGTTCAGCCTCCAGGTCACCTTCACAAGTAATAAAATCACACAAGCAAGGAGGAGGAGCTTTGCCTGCATTTAATGACCTCAATCTTTGTCCGACGGGGAAACACTTGGATGTCAAAAAGGATAATCCATGCATCTGTACACTGGTAAAACGCATGGTATTTGCACAATCTAAACCAGTCTTATACTCTTGGCATATCAAGTTACAGAAGACAATAAGTGGTCTGCGTATGTCTGGTCCTGGCGTTATAAAGCACCCGGATGGTCCACTGGATATTGACTACAGGGCTGGTAGTCCTAGCTCTTGCTCCCGGAGATCCAATATACCCACGTTGCCGAATTATAAACTGGCTCGTCCAACACGTGTGGTTCGTGGGGGTCAAGGCACTGTGGCCTGGGTAACAAATGTAACGACAGGTCATTTTTACGCACTCAAGTTTAAGCAACGTGATGGACGCTCTGACAGCACTTGGGCAACTGAGCGCCGAGAAGCCAAGCTTCTCCGTTATGCTCGACATGATTTTATTGTGCGGTAAGTAAAATTCACTTTCACTCATCTGTCTGTTCAATTCGGCTTGTAATTCACTTTGTCTTAGGTAGCAATCCGATCCATTTGATTTTTTGCCCTAAACAGTCTCATCTATATTCAATCGGATTTAGTTCCGGTCATCGCGTAAACCACACACTGTTCCTTGCTGAGTCGGACTTTTGAAGTTTCTTTCAATCTAGCTTGATAAGAGATATCAGACTGACAACCTGCAGAATGAACTTTTATGTCTTGGTTAATAAGTGATGTTTAACTGTAATCAGAGGACATTCTGTCTCACTGAAATTTGGATTAGGAATCGCGGGTTCAACTCCTTCAATCAGCTATGTTGTGCCCATACATATAGTGTTGTCCTACCACAATTAACAATGAGGTGGATAAATTCCATCGCGAATTCTTAGTTGGTTAACCTCAAACCTTTAGGTCATTCAACGCAATGTATTTAAGTAAGCTAAAATTTGCCCGTGCAACTTACCCACCTTCATAATGCAAAGAGCCATAAACAACCTACCACCTACAACTTAGGTCCTACATTTCCATTTTGCAATGGTGCACGTCCTGACTATCTACTTTTGAGATCTCACTGATTCACTCTTTGACTATGTATTCCAGAGCTATGGAAACTTGACGCGGTTTATGCCAATTTAAACCTGAAATTGATAGGTCGCTTGGGTTCTATCCTCCTCACCAAATGACCTCTTTGACCGGCTGCACCTAGGAGCAGGATGATAACGTCCAACCATCGGCTAACGTTCAGTTAACATTCGTATTATCTTCCTACCACATTACTACCCATCGCTCATGGAACACTTGTATTATTAAGCCTTCCGTGCCCATAAGTTTGATCAGGTGGTCTATCTTTCGACCAAGTACTGCTTAACTACTGCAGTGAATTTCCACTGGTCACCCTCGTCTGCAAGCAGTCTGTTGCCATCTCCCTGTTGAACTTGTTTGCTACCATACAAAGCGCAAACTTCCGGACATGTAGATTTAAAACTGCCTGAAACCCCGGAGCCATCATGAAACTGATTTGCTTACAAGGATAGCTTGTTGGTGTGTATGGAGGTATTACACCTTAGATCGCTGTCGTACAATTTTGTTAACAATGCTCAAAAGTGGTATTGGTGGACTCCGGTGAGTAGTGCTGAAGAACTTCTGCCTGGGCAGTAAAACCGCTGGATCGTCGGGCTGACTCTATATGACTCTGAGGGTTAGAGAGGTAATTGAGTCCAAATATGACATTTCTGAGCTCCCTACAGATCTACGTAATTCAGTTTGCAGCAATTGGGCATACTGTTTCTGTCGCTGGCTCAAATCCAACGGAAGTCCGAATTTTTCGCAACTGGGCCACTTCTAAACTGCTTAGTCCGCAAAACAGCCTAGCAATACTATGTAAATTGTCAGTTTCCGTTGCATAATCGATGACTAATCACACTACTTTAAGGTCGTAAGTAGTAACGTTTGATGCCGCCTTTTTCTGTTTCCAATCGGGTTTCAATATTTCTGGTTGATACGACCACACTGTGGAAAAGACAGTGGACCTCAAACTTCTGATTAAGGGATTTCAAAGGCATAACGAAGTGGACGGAGAGAAGTAAAGTGAGTTACGATGACATTCCTTGTTCAACGAACATTTGAACTAGCGTCTGCATCGGAAGAAATACAGAATATTGAATGCGTGAATGGAAATTGCTGGCCAGAAATCAAGCGAAATTGAAGGGTTGAGGTGAACTGTAAGAGTTTAGAGAAGTTTTCAAAAAAGACAGCTCTATCACTGTTTCAGAACCTAGAATTTATTCTGGAAAAGCATCTGATTTACTTCTCACTGTTCGTTCACAGTATTTACTCAGCGAAAATCAAACATTTACATGGTTCACCAAACTGGTTGTGCACTATCGTCCATCGTCTACCTACTGAAGACTGGTTTGCTAGTTTCTTGTGTCACAGGGTTTTTAGCGTACGGTAGTTTTCCATGGAGGATGTTCGACTGTATTAAGAATCGATAGCCTGAAGGCAGTCACCTGGGGGTCGCATGCCACGAAACAAATGACACATTATTTATTAGTGATAGCTGAAGACAGCTGACATTTGATTGTAACCTCCTCCCTCGGATAAACCTCAGAGTCGGTTATTTCGGAAAAGAGCAGGTTCCCTAGAGTTAGTAGCATGGTTCGTGGTGTCTGTCGGGCATTACTCACAAGCAAATGTGGATGACAGTTCCAATGTGATAATTCGATCTGACCTAATTTAAGGTGAATAGTGCGATGATCAACACAGTAGTCTAATGAAAACGTGCACTAGAGTTCAAGTCTTGGTCATGGCAAAGATGCGCTGAATTGACGAGCTCTAACAAAAGATGAACTCGAATCTAACTGTTCAGCCGGAAAAGACGTAGTTGGATGTAAAGGTTGCAGTCGAAGAGAAGTGGAGTTCCAGTTTTAACAATCACACTCCGGACTACCTGTTAATGTAATTGGCGAAATGTCATATGTAGTAGAAAGCCACTCACTGAGTTTGTTCTCTATTGCCTATCTGCGTCGCTTGTACAAGAGTGATCTAACGATTTGCTATTTCGAAAATTTTGGGGTGAAAAATCAGAAGTCCATAACAGGTAACTAGACCAAAAGTACGACTTTCTGGGATAAATAATTAGCGATTTTAGTACTTGTAAACGTTGTGACAGATGTGATAATTTAAAAGGGACTCAGTTGCGATCATACAATGGATTTCATACGATACAGTGGATGCGGCGGGTGACTGAGTCAAAATGTCAAGTTTCTGAGTTCCCGACCTGATTTCATAGCACACCCCGTAAAACTCTCTTCACTTGCTGTTTCTGTCGCTGTTTCGAACCCAACCGAGACCGGTACTGTTCTCAATCGGGTCTTTAGTGTTTTTATACCTGCAAAGTTACATTCGTGTAATGTTGAATAACGGCATAATAGTGTGACTCTTACACCAGGTTGTTTCACATCTACGAGACAGAAGAAACTTTGTTTATGGCGTTGGAATGGCTTGATGGTGGTTGTCTTTGGAATCACATTGCTCGCTTGGGTACTATGCCCGAGTGCTACGCTGTCTATTATACGGCATGCATACTATCTGCGCTTCGCTACCTACATTCGCTTTTCATCGTCTACAGGTGAGTGCGAAGACACCTATTCGCAGATGATATTTTCTGTGATGCTGTGTTTGACAGTGACCATGTGTTACTTTAATGTTCACCAACTACAATCCGATGCTGCAACGTATGAGTTCCCAATCCGGTTGCTTATTTTCAAACTGTTCTCCGCCCCTAATGACTGATCAACATTTTCCCCGTTGTCTTGTTGCTCGATTCACGCTGTTGAGAATTTATATCATGAGGACCTCCACAAATAAAACGGTTTGAACATCGTTGCGCGTATATTTAGCTGGTTTTGAAAATGAGAACAGGACTTAATCAGGTTTGGAGCATAATGTAATTGAAAACATTTCAAGCCTATCGAGTACACATTAAAAAACAACTGTTCGCAGCGATAACACTACGACAGAAGTGTTGCTCAACAAGTGCTATTATCAGACCTAACCAGTACAAGCTGACTTCTCAAACCTTGTCCCATCCGACTTTGCTTGTTCATTTGTTTAACGAGTGCAGCACAATTATATTTGGAAATATATTAAGTTAATTCTGTCGATGTCAGATTTACTAACTGCGTAGACATAACAACAGTTAGTTGAAGGGATTTGGATTTGTTCTGTTAAATTAGTCTTAACAGAACTTGCTGGGAGTAGGCAAAAATTATCCCTGTCTAAAGGTTCAATTATGATAGGCGATTTGGAATCCATGTTGAACACCGAAATGTGAAGTGATCCGTCAACACAATCACGTTCACCGCCTATCATGAGTAATGAAGTTGTAAAGGTTCTCGACTTAAGAAGCTCCATGGATGGTGGTACGTGTATGCTAGATGTCATAACACTTTACGTCTCCAGCGTCATCTTTAGCAACAGACGATAGCGTCGTCAATTGTAGAAGGGTACCTATAGGTTGACTGTCGGATCTGCGTTATTCTACGTCCCCGAAGCGTCCCCGTGGAGACGCAGACCACCTTCGAATATTCGTTCATCCCGGCTTATGTTTAGTCTCACATATCGAGGCATGTGCCGAAGATGGCCAACTTCTACACCGAGTCCATTTTGACGGTAGTGAAGCCGACTGACGTGAAGTGCGTGTTATGCAGCTAATAACTCGACATAGACTAATGAATGCAGTTGCCAGTAGATCAACTGGTGTAGATTAGGTTTACTACCGCACTAAATCTCTTAGACCGTAAAACCAGCTGTTGGGGCTCTTGGTAGTGGATAACTGGGGAGATTGACGTGGCTCTTACCGTTGACTGAATGCTTTCGATATAAAACTAAGTGATGACGTATGACGGTAGAAAAAACAGACTGTTGTGATGTTATCTGCAACGCGACTGTTTGATTATTATAAGGACTTGTCTAGACATTGAACTTCTTAATTTACTCGCCGGGATAACGTGAATCCCCCTCTCCTTGTGTTATCTGTAAGTCACGTGACTTTCTAGATATCGGACATTATTAATAACTATTACTGCATGACTACCGATGAAAATAACGAATGAATTTTTCGTCAGCCTACGAATATGAGAAATCTTCGCCTGCTATATAATACTTAAACTATATCAACCCCATAACAGTCACTGTACACTTAAGCATATTGCGTTACTCACCCGCATTTATGTTAGAGATATGAAAGCGGAAAACGTTGTCTTGGATCAGCGTGGTCGCCCCAAGTTGGTCGACTTCGGAATGGCTAAGCGGCTCCCGGCTCCAGCAGGTTCACGTGGCAGTCGTGATTCGGCAGCGAACGACGACAGTATGAACGATTCAGAAGACTTTGTCCAACCACCAACGAGATACTATTTCGCTGCATATCTAGCACCAGAACTCTATGATCACTCAGAAGTGGTCAGCCAGCACATCGACTCTTGGGGTTTGGGTTACATCTTGGTGGAGATGCTTCTTGGTTATGGCATGTAAGTTGTAAAAAATGTTTTCTGTATGACAATTACTCATATAAACCAACCAAACAAATGATGTTCCCAATAACTTTTTTCGATCTTCCGTACCCTCATCCATAGCAAGTGTTTTGTTCTTTGGTGGGACCTTAAGGCGTGATATCCTGATTCATTTTGACCAAAGTGAAAATGCACAAGAACACTTTACACTTATAGTTCCCAGGACTATTACAAAATCCCATACAAATCTTTCACCGTTCCTTATGGAGCCATTGGTAGAAAACATAGATGAATTGAAATGAACACGTACACACTACACTTTTAAAGTGATTGGCAAACCTGGTCAAAAATGTGCTTCTTCCAGGTGCAACAGTTTTTCACTTTAATTTAGAAATGATATTGCTGAACTAGTCTACACTTCAGATTGTCAAACACCACCGTCATTCAAATCAGAATTGCATTTCGAGCGGATAGAGAATTTTAAATTTTGTTGTGTTCATAGTTTTAGCGCAGGCAAATGTCACGAAAAATGAATCGAAATTGCGTTCATAGTGCACGACTTAGTAGGTTCGAGTTGTCGGTTTGAAACTTACGGTTGACGACATCAGTTTCCGGATTAGCCTGCAATGGTAATCAAAGCTACAGGCCGCCTAAGTGCAAACTTGACCATAAGTGCACAGATTCGTAATACCTGCGGTTCCACTCACAAGCTCAGTGTCTAAAGTAAACCAGAAGGAATAAGACCAGGTGTGTGAGTGGAAGGTTTTGCAGCCCAATCGGCTCGTGCCGTTTGGTCAGACGGTAAGCTAACATGGGAGTTAAACCTTCATCTATCGAAACAAAATATTTAAGGAGTCCAACAGTAAGGCGTGAACTAGAGAGGAAATAATGAAAGGCTAAATCGAGGAGAGTTTCACTATAAGGCTACAGTTATCATGACAATCTTAAAAAGCTTATGATGGAAAAATAAACTTGGAAATCAAACAAAACGTTCATCACCAGTAGGATTCAGAAAAGTTTGAAAACGAAACTAAAAGTGTAATCGCTACAATCAGCTGAATATGGCACACTTGCCATCTGTTTGTTGACTGTTCGCTGCTGGTGTGTAGGTGACCCAACACTATAAACAGACCAACTCGTTTGCAACCGCATTCATTGCAGCTCCCTGCGGTCGCGTCACCACGACCTGTGCCGCCCTTAGTTCGTTGCAGAGCGTGTTTTTAGATCGTGATTTCAAACTTTACTTGTAAGGTCCTTTAAAGCAAAACAGTGATCACTGAAACCGTCTCAACAGACTGATCGTGGTAATACACTGACGTGTTGGCTAACGTGTTGTCTGCAACGGGCAAATGGTAGGCGGTATTGAACTGAGGGCAGGCACAATGTTATGAGTGCATATGCACAGGTGTCAGAAAACTAAAGAGGCCAATGAGAAGAATGTCATAATGGTAAACGAATGCGTAGTCGGAATTAATAATTTTTAAACAACCGCACCCATGACTTTGACCAGTCCAATGTGGCAAAGATTGCGTAGAAGCCTGGTAAGTGGTGAGGTGACCGATGTCCAACAGGTGGTTGGAACAACGAGAAATAACGGAGCTCTGGATGCCGAAAGTAACAGCAGAGAGAAATAACAGTGAAAAGAGAAAGCGCACGATAATGATAAATGAATACACTGAAGGTATGTCCGTCTTCCACGTTAAACAACCAATCTTTAGCAACCGGAAAAACAATACAACTGAGTTCAATTGTCCATTAAACACAAACGGTAGAATGACATTTCCCTGCAGTATACTTACCTCAAGAATCAAGCACAGTTATTACATCATATACCACTTGGGCAAATTTTGCTACATTTCATCGGGTACACGCAATAGTCTGCGGATTCAGTTAACAACATTCATTGGACACTGAGAGAAAAAAGGTAAACTCAGTAGCCGCATTCACATCACTGCAGAGTTTCGTAACTGACTGTATTATGTCATGTCCGCATTCAATGGAGAATGGTAGAATGTAGACCAGGCACAGTTTCTGGCGTTGAGTTAACGCAGTGTAAAGGCGATTGCACCTACTGTTTACTTTTTCTAGGTCGGTTGGTGTAATAACTCACAGGGATCAATTCGTAAGTCCCCCCCTTAATGAAGGGAAAATGTTGATCTTTGTTCACGTTACACAGAACTGTACAAGTACAATCGCGTTGAGTGCGAAGGGGAAATTCAAGCACTGTAAAATGAATTTGCCATGTAGTGTGATGGTGAAAATGACACCGTTATCACAGTATCAGGAAAGATATCATGTGTGAACCGGATTGCTCACCTAGTGGTTACTCTCTCTATCAGAATCCCTTTCTTATGTCACTATCCACGTATGATGACACCAACTAGCAGCTGCAAAACACGCATTCTGTGCACTCCAAATATATCTGCTGTTCACGATCACCTGTACCTTATCACCATCGTTAAAAACACCTCTAGGCCTAATACCAAATCCTGTGTCATCTGGAAATTATCCTGTGGGCTGGAATAATTACACCGGCAGAAACGTATAACAACTGTGTAATCGTGTCTACGAAACTATCCTGTTTTTTGCCTGTAAACGTTCCTGGATAACATAATCCCAAAATACAACATTGAACAAGTGTCACCGACTTCCTGATATTTGCTGAAGTGTCTACTTCAAGTAAACATGAGGAAAGCCGTTCGAACAAGTTAAGCACCAAGATAAAAAGGGTCTCTAGCTTGTGAAGGCGGCAGTCCTTAAAAAATGGAAAACCTTTGCTTGCCGTATTCATTCTGTGCCAGATTATCTTGGTGTATTGATGAGTGTGTGGTTAGCGAGTTTTTGCTCTGTTCCATCCAACTTATTGAACCTCGCCACATAAACCCGTAGATTGCAATATCTACCTGATAGGATACAGAGAAATATACTCACGGGATACAGTTAGCAGCATATTTTCCTGAAACGTCTATAAAAAGATGATCATTCTGGGACACTATGAATCAAGCCAATCAACGTTTGTTTCTGTTTACAACGGACACACCCGAGACTCGGCTGGCTCCCACAGTGGATTAAATTAGCATAGACTCAGTGAAAGGATTAAAACGATAAAGGTGATGCAATGAAGCGGCTGTTGGGAAGTTCTGTGTCATAAGTTACCGCATTACTGGCAACGTAACATCTTTAAATCTAATTCCAAGAGAAGTTCACTACTGAAAACTTCAACTGTGGGAAGATTGAAGTATCGACGTCAAACACCTTCTACGGTATTCTGGCTTCTGAATTTGCAGCAGTCAGACATCTCAAATACACAGTTAGGTCACCAAGCTCCCCGTGACATACCCTCAAATCAAGAAATTTGTTTAATTGTAACTTTCCCCCGTAGCAATTTCCGATTTTCTGAGATACTGGCTATAGCTATCGTCTTTTAGCCCTTGATAATATGTTAGTCATTTCTACCCATTTATGCCACGTGGATGTCGGTTTTAAGCTTTCTGTTTCCATTTAACCAGCAGTAGCTGGTCATTAAGTTCACATAAGATGCCCCCACACGAACGGCCTTAGCTTCGCATTATGGACCGATGAGTTAGGGTGCACGCTCGGAACCCAACGTGTTAGTGCACTCGTATAAGAGATGTGTCAATATGCTGTGGCTTTTCAGATACCTGTCTGCTTCGTACCGTACTGCAGAGAAGTTATCAGAATTGGGGATCGGGAGGGGCCTGAGAGCTAAATTTGATAGGACAGTGGGGGAGGGGTCAGCAGTAGCATGTTTTCGCCTATCCACCCTGCTGTATGCAGCAGATAGGGCGACCCGGTTTATACTGCGAGACGGCCGATGCAGTATGGGATTGTTTGTGTTGTGAGTATTCATGGTTGTGTGTGGGCTGAGATACTGCCAGGACGCCCAGACCTAGACAGGAGAACGATTAGGGTTCTCAACCAAAGCCTTTGGCTCAAAAGCCTGTACCGCAAGGCAGCGGGTGGGTGGCGGTGTACCAGAAATGGTACGTTTTTCAGGAAGAGATGCCAACCATCTTCCAATCCCCAACCTGGAGAAACAGCAGACTGTGGTTTGTCAGACCTCTACCTGTTGGCCTGCCTGGTATGAGTAACTCTGTCCAGTTTAGCCCAAAAGGTCATCGAGATGCGCAAGCCGTCACACCACGTCAAGGTCCAGTCTCATCGTGACGGAAAAAAATATGGAACGCTTCACGGTTTTGCGTGTCATCTTTGTGCAACAACAACCGTTGGTTAGACGTTATAACAGCCCAGTCGACTAGATTGCCTGCGTCGGATTGGGCATTAAGCCCCAGGTCATTTATAGAATCTGTTTACCATAGACGGTCACAGGCTAACCAGCTACGAGATGAATCAAGACGGTGAGTATAGGCTAACAACCAGGAATAGTCGTATTGTGACGCAAAAACGGGTACACCATCAAGGAACAACACTGATAAGTTTCCAAACATGCAGCTATTTAAACGACAATAATACGTGCAAAACAACACAATGCAACCATGGTAACTGAATCGCCACCTTATTTCTGTGTTTACACTAGGTGAAACATTGGCCGGCGTGGATGGGCCACGTTTCCTTCGACAGATCAAGCACACACACACACTGCTGTTATTGACGGATTTAGTGCTCCTTTCAGGTGTAAGCAAAGTCCCGCTCTGTCCACTTCACTAGAACAAAGACGACAGAGAAAAGAATGTTAGAGAACTTATCATGAGGAACATTGTGGTCACCAACTCTCGTACGCCGTTCCTCAATAAAAAAAATAGAGTTCATAGTTGTAGATTTTGAGTGAAGAGTGTGAAACAAGTGCACGTTACTCAGTGGTACACGTGCTCACTCTCCCGTTAACAGTAAAGTGGAGGCGGGCATCAAGCTATACGACTCTCATTTACGGTTAGCGGAACAATATATTTTGAGATCACAAATGGGCTAACTATCTTGAGACTAGCCAAATGGACTGTAGGTTTAATGACGATCTTGACTTCAAACCACATATCACAGAAAGTTTTAGCGCTCCTACCGAACGTGTCCTAAAGCGTACTTGCCAGCCTGAACTAGGACGCCCACTGGCCGAAGGTCCGATCCATAAAACTGAAACATCGGATCAGGTTAGGACTAATCTGTTGTCGAAGCAATAGTTTTTCAACTGTTGTCTGAACACCACTCTGCTACCACGTGATCCGATCAGTTAACCAATTTATACAAAAAGCCAACTTTAAAAACCTGATGAAGTACAGTTCCCTTGCAACTAGTGCTTTTGCTTACAAGGCATAAAATACTATTATAAACGGTCCCCGTATGTAAATATTTTTTAAAAAGGTACAAAGTATCTATCTACTCTGTGTGAACATTTGATGGGCTTAATCACTCACTAAAAATGTATACTGATAGCCCGTCATTAACTTAACTTCAGTATTGTCTGTTCAGATTCCTTCCACTGCCGTGGGAAAAGGATCCAGGACAACATTTGAGTGAGGACTGGAAACTGACATTGCCGAACGATGCAAACTCTCGCCTGTCGCCCGTCTGCAATGATTTTGTGCATAAAATGTTACTTCGCAACCCACAGGAACGACTTTGCCTGGAAGATGCCGAGAAACACAGTTTTTTTGCACGTGTTCCCTGGGCGAATCTGGCTGATTTTCGTGGTCCGGATCTATCGAAGTACCCACTCAAAGGGACAAGCGTAAACCATACGGTAACCACTAGCGGTGGAGTCTGCCGTTGGATGACCAAATATGATCCATTCTTTCATGTTCCGGACTTGACATTTGTGCGTGAGTTTTTCGGTCCAATTGTCAATCCGAGTGTGGTCTACACAACGCAAAAGTTTGGACTGGAGAGTGGAAGGACAAAAATAGTAAAAGCGCCACAGACCAAACGAACTGGACTCACCATTGACGGTCGCAGTTTCAACTTGGAAGCGGATTGTTATCGATCCGTTCTGAGGCACGACTCGTACTCGAAGTGGTAGTTGGAGCAATGCGATTAAAATACGAGGGACACAAGCCAACACAAACGAGATGAAGAAAGAAGTTCCCAAGTCCAGTCGGAGTGGTCGCCGTCCCGGCGTTACTGTATCATGATGACCACATGGTCTTTACTCAAAACCAACTTCCTAGCCTGAATGGGGCGGGGTAAGGATGAATAAATTCCTGCACACCACCAGCACCTCGGTCGAATCGTTTCTTTCGGTGGACCAAACAAAGACATGCTTGACGGGAGCTAGCCTGTCTAGTTTACTCGTTCTCTCTATCGTTAGGTACAAACAAGCACACACTGAGTGCTGTAACATGCATACTATTTAATTGAGCCCAACACATCCTGTTGGCATTGTGATCAGTATGCTTCTGCTTAACGAATTAGCTGGGTGGTTATAAGCTGCTGTAGGCTGCTCACATGAATGTTTGGAGTGCAAAATTATCATGTGGCCAGTGATGATACTACATAAATTTCCTATTTTCCTGACAAGCATGATTTACTCGCTTTCACCGTGGAGTATCGAAAACCTGTTAACACATTTAAGCTGGGATCGTTTTTATATTTGCGTTACATGTCTAATACAGAATTCAGTTGCACCGATTTATTCACACATTCACAATAGCCCTGAGGTTGATCAGAATGTATTGCGGCTCGGTCCGCCGATCATCTCACCAATGATGTGGTATAACCTAGAAGACTATCGGAAATGTTGAAAATTGGTATAAAAAATCCAAAGCCAAAGAATTAAAGACCACGTGAATGCAGGTGAGCCGTTGACTGTGAGATTGCTGTCTCGGATAGCGTTTCTAGGCAGCGGCTTGAGCAATCACGAAGTGATGGGCATTATGAACAAAGGATGAGCTCACAGAGACAGCTGAGGCCGTAAAAAAAAACAAGTTTACGAGGTAGAAACGGTATTCACGGCTTTTCTGGAATCAGGTTCCAGGCGTTCATTACTTAGGAGCTCAAAGCGCGGATACTGTGGCAGAAAAATAGCTGATGTGAAGTACAGTTATTGTTCTACAAACTTTACTGAGCTCATCAACCAAGTTGCTCGATGATTGGTCATTCATAATTTTATATAAAAATGTTTTTATAAGATCTACCGTCAAAAATGATAGTGGTCCTATGACAACGATGCTTAGGTTTTGAACCAATAAGCTAATCCGTTGTTCATTTTCCGGTAGACTCAACGTAAAATAGTGTATTAATGAAAAACTGCCACATAGACTCACTCCACAGTCACCCTTGGTTTACCTAGGTATCGTTCATGAAAATTTGAACGTTTCCAGATAGTTGATTCCATGCACCATATTGAATGATGGTAAATTGCAAATGTTACTTAGCTGGAGAGGAACAGGTAGTAATAAGTTAATTGATTATTATTGGTTCCCAGTACTGAAGGTTGCCAGTGAGTAGCGCATCAAGAGTCTTGAAGAACGACTTGCACACTAAAATCATTGGCATTCCTCACCGTCTAAAACATTGGAAACTTGAAACGACGGTCGGAAGTGAACTGGTTCTCCTCGGGTAGCAACAGGCACTAAGGTGTCAGCCGTGTCTAATGGTATGTTTACGGTTAGGGTACTGTACTTCAAGTGTGATTAGTATCTAGTTCTAAACAGTCCTCCAGGTTAACTTCTTTTTGTGGTCACAGCGATGGATGTCGTAAAAAGCCCAGAGGTGGAAATCTTCTGACCACAGCCATTTGCGCATGGATGCGCTAGGGCTTTTGTGAAGAAGTTCAAGGAAGTCAATAAAGTGGCTAGAGTCAGGATGGACCACGAGAAGCTTGTAGCCGGTAGGTATTGGTGGAGGATGAAGCGAAGACTGTATTGAGCAAAACAGTAGAAATCGGCCATGAAAAACTAGATTAGTGATGGCTAGTATGTGTGACAACCCCATCTACCGCCAATGCATGACGTGGCGGTTCAAGGCAGTGTAGGCAAGGCAAGAAGCACATCCTTTCTTCCAGAGATTGTTGGACGGGCCACTAATAGAACTGAACAAAAGCTCCAGGCAACAGCCGCTGGTCCAACAGTTTTTCAGTTCTCCCGATCGTCGTCCATGATAAAATTTGCATTGTGCACGTTACCTCACAGTTAAATGCAGACGACGTGGAGGAAGTGATTCGAGAGTTGGGATTATGTTTAATGGCCCCCACTGGAAGTCAAGGGTGCTTTCTAAGAACATAATGAAGAAGCTAGCAGTGGAGTCATCTGGGTATTGAGCCCTGGGGTCAACAGAACCTCAGCGGATGTAACCGCAAAAGTGAGTCGACTCGAGAAGCTGTCTAAAGTCTGGCGTCAGACACGGAATGTCAGTCCTGGCGATTGCAAACATATGCACATTGTTTGCTTTGTTGCTCTGCCTCAGCATCTTTCACCAGTCGGCGACCTGTTGGTTCCCTGAGCAAAATGTTAAGTCGCCAGACCATCTTGAAAATCAATATGAGGAAACTCCCATGCGTGTGGTAAAATTAGTTGACCTTAAGTTCGCATGAACTCGCGGATGTCACTATCTGAGGTGGATGGAGACCACGGACGAAAATCGGAGTCTTGAATTAGTGAGAACCCAGGAGCAACAACTTAAATCACTCGCACACCAGACTAACTTTTGTAGCATAGTGAAATCATCTGATTGGCGATTCGTCTGATGAAGGCACTGACAAAAGGTGATGAACAGGGATGAATCTTCACTGAAGATTTGGTTCAGATACCTGGTCATGTCATTTGAAGGAAATGGGGAACGTTTCACAATTGAGTTTAGTTGGTTTAGCACAGGAATTTCCAAGGAGCTAATGAGCACAATAACACTCAGAAACGTTGGGCATCATTAAGTACGGCTGACTCCAGCCTAATCACATCCGACTGTTCGCAGTGCCAAATGCCATACTGGACCCCACAGGAAAGTTTAAAACGGAACTCTCAAAATGAGTATCCGGTGGACTCGATCTGTCAGCACGTCTCCAAAATCCTGCCAGAAGACTGACCCTGAACAGTCAGCTTCCTCGTCAACGTCTCCAACGATCTGTTTCATTTTCTGAAACTCTTGTTATTGCAGGATTACCGACAGCACTTTTGAGGTTATTGTCATAGTGTAATCTTATTGGGAGACACAAAAAGATCCCCCCACTTTCTGTAAATCATCTCACTGAGACCGGACCGGAACAAAGGATACAACGAATTTTACGAATTTACCCCCCATGACAAGTAGCCCCATATATCCCAAATAACTTGAACCAATGACGTCACCGATAGGGCAGACTGTCTTTCAAAACAACATGAAAAACCTCTCGTCATGCATGTTTGACCTTGGTGCAAAGTGAGTCCAGTTGATTCACAATCTGACCGAAATCTCAACAGTAACATGGGATACTAAAAGTTGACTTCATTATCGTATGCTTCTGTCTTAAGGCAGCATTGACAGGAGCGTGTGAAGACACTGTGTGGACGTTTGAACGACTGTTCTGCTCGACCATAACAATGTCATGCTCCAGGTTCACCAGGTGCTGGCATTCAGTACTGATATCTTGCAGGGTGATGTCGAGACGTTGTTCTATCTTCGCAAAAATCCGTGGTCTGATATGTTTTCCTTAGTGACTGGAGTCCACAGGAGAAAACCAGACATTTGAACCGATCTCCGGTCATTGTGCGAAGCTTGAACTGTTCGCACTCTCGGTTGACTCTTCCGGTCTTGGTCACCCAGTCATTATCTACCAACTTCCAGAGCTTCAGGCACTGGTACCGTATGTTAATCATGGATGACTGGTCGCCAGAAGATTTGGAACAGCGTCTAGGTGGTTTCGTCAAAGCTGAAATCCCTTGGGTTTTCCGGCAAGATGAAGTTGACGTATTGTTCAAGTTCTGGGGTACCCAGTTTACGGAGCAGCAGCCTCACTTTCCGAGCACTGGCAGCGTCTGACAGTTCAACTTTGAAAACGTTCCTATACATTTTAAATGAAGACTCCAACGTAGTGCCAAGTACAGAACTAAAGTGCCACCCAGTGATTGAGCTGATTAGCGATTTCGCTGCAGGTTTGATGGATCCGCTTGTTCCCACTGTCGGCTGCTGTAAACTCATCTTCCGCGTCAGTTTTTCAATCAATTTTATCTGTACTTGCTCAAATTGCTTCAGCTGTTGTTGAAAGAGGATTTGCATTTGCACAAACGTAAATGACGTCGTGAGTTCTTCCGTCGCCAAATGTTGTAAACCATCGAGAAGATAGTGGATCGTCTAAGAAATCTCAATGGGCTAAACAGGATTCGAATCTTCTTCCTTGTGGCGAAAAAAGCAGAAAAATTGATTCTGAGATTAACGCAAAAGACCCTGTAAATTGCTCCCAAGTGACATCAAAAGACAGTTGAAAAAAGCAACTCCTTTCCGCTGCAAACAGGGAGAAAAGCGCAGGATATTTATATGATACTTAATGACCTACAGATATTCTCGAATCAGAAGATTGAGGAACACTTGTTAAAAGCAGTATTTGAGATCACTAAGCCGCCAATGAGCATGATGGAATAAAGGTTGAGCAATTAAAGAAAATAGCGAGTTACCATTGGATAGTTCTGGGAATCCCTGTTCATTCCGTTTGGGCAAAATCATTTTCTCGAGGAAAGAGAAGATTCTGGACAGAAAACACGGGGTTCCCCGGAACCTGTGGTATAAATTTTTGGTTTGGTAGTGCTCAGATCCGACAGCTTGGTGATTTTCAGTGTTGACAATAAAAGTCTGTGATTTCCGCAAAATCTGTTAAGCTCTCATGCAAGACAATCTTCCGATGTACTTTCAGGCAACAGTGCGTACGGAAAATTTATCGGTAATGGTAAGAGGCGAATGCTCTGAAATGTTCAGAGACCCGACCATATCTGAAGACTGAGGTTGATGAAGTAGTTACTAACATGGTTACACCATATATACATATATGTATATATATGGATTCCAGTCACTGACTGCACTACGGATATGCATCAACAAGGATGCAATAGCTAATGCTTCCAACTAAATTGAGAAAGCCAAATGAAATGGTGTGATGACAAAAAACCTGGCACAGTGTGAATGGCAGTCAACTTGTGACGGGGCTCTTTAGCTCCTTTTGTGTTCGCCTGTTCGCATTCCATAAGGTGTCCCATTACAACCGCCGTGATAGATGGCTAAGTTGATTGGTTATCCGGATGTTGTATTATTCGCTTAAGTTTACCGCCCACCAAAACGCACTGGTCTTAAAACTTGAGTGATTGTCAGTTGAATCTCATTGCACTGCTATCGAAAGAGTTGTCAATAACACCCTGTATTTAAACCGGAGCAAAACAAACCAGGGCTGTGTAATCTACCTGTACTTTTCTCGATGTTCAGGTGACCACCATCATAAAGTTAATAGGATTTGTTGTATGCACAAACGAATACATCTGCTAATTACTACAAAACTGAAGCATTTAAAAAATTCAAGAAAATGAAGGGGAAACTAACTTAATGCTCGGGACATGACGATAGTGGATGAAGCACGTACCCGTTCGACATACGTGTTTTTGCACTATCCCTCTAGAGACTAGTATTCTAGGTTGCTTACCAAGTGTGAAACCTTTAGGGATCTTCCCATCTAACATTCTGAGGACCGCCAATTCAAATAATCTGCACGGTAGATGACGTCGTACAAGTCCTAGATCCAACGTTACGTTGAAGTGTGGAAGTTAGGGTGAGTTGAAAATGATGGCCTGTTTACTACCACATGCGAACATGACCATTTCGGATGGCCGGTTCAAACCAAGACATCTGTAGATCCTACTCTGAACCAGAGATGGAAAGACAAGTTCAATATTCACTGTTCTTCTCACGACTGATAAGGCTTATGCCTGATCGTAAACGTGAAACCCAACACGGGAGTCCGGCCAGAGGGACCTCGATAAAACACTAGGCCTGAACAGATTGGGACATATACGGAAAAGCCCGTTCTAACCAGCTATGTGTATACTAGATCAGTTCACTCGCTTTTGTTCACCGGTCATTGTCTATTTTGCATTCCAGATTTTCACCATCAAATGAGAATGACACCCACACTGGGCCGATAAGTCCCAGCTCTCGCCAATCAGTCCTAGACCTCCCTCGTCCTGTGCTTCGACCTAGAACGCAAATTAATATAGGTGCCTTCAATGTTCGTACTCTAAAACAGATAGGCCAACAGGCTGCTCTTGCATGAACGTTAGACTCGTTGCACATCGAAGTTTGCTGTATCTCGGAGACTAGAATCCACGACAGTAGTCAACGTATGAAATTAACAGCATCCGCACTTTCTACCCGATACTGATTATAGACTACAAGTTACTCTCCGGCCGCCGTTACCGCTCAGGCTGGAGTAGGTATAGTCCTCAGCACGACGGCCGCAGCCGCATTGACAGACAGGATTCCTGTTAATAGTAGACTTTGTGTCGTCCGCTTGGCAGGTTATGTTAGGGTCAGTTCCAGACGCAAAACTGTCAGAAATCTTTTCGTTGTGTCTGCTTATTCTCCATCTGACTTTAGTGACGTCGGCGTCAAGAACGTCTTTTATTCGGATCTGGCCGACAAGTGGTTCTGATATAGTCGTTCTGGCCAAAGATATAAACACCCAGGTCGACCGCTTTGGTGGGGCCGAATCTCGTCTAGGTGGCAGGTTTGGGATAGCATCACACCGGTCGGACAACGGTGGGCGACTGTTGCAGCTGTGCGCCGAACATAGGCTGTTTTTAGCCAGTACTAGTTTTAGGCACCGTGCACGTCATTGCTATACTTGGCGCCCTCCCTCTCTGAGTCAGACCTGGTCTCAGATAGACCACATAGCTGTTAGTTATAGGTGGCGGGGTTCCATTCAGGACTGTCGTTCTTATTGGAGCACGTACCTGGACTCAGACCATGCGTTGGTACGTTGTCGTTTCGTACTCACTTT